>PVIH01005858.1:0-118411 GCA_004025045.1 Sigmodon hispidus
GAACATGAGCCTGGGATGATGCAGGGTCTGAGAACATGAGCCTGGGATGATGCAGGGTCTGTGAACATGTGCCTGGGATGATGCAGGGTCTGAGAACATGTGCCTGGGATGATGCAGGGTCTGAGAACATGTGCCTGGGATGATGCAGGGCCTGTGAACATGAGCCTGGGATGCCAGGTCTTTATGCATGTATCTGGATATTCCTTCCAGTATGCATGTTCCTAGGTAAGTAATTAGAGCATCTTGACAGAGCTAGATTTCCTGTTAATATTTTGGAATAATTTTTCCATAATTAATATTGTCCATAATGATCAGAAAATCACTTCTCTATCTAGATAATTTTTAGACAATATCAAATGGGTTTTTATGTTTCCTCTCTTCTCTCCCCACCCCATCCTTCCCTGTCTTCTTCCCTTTTCTTGCTTGTTTGCTGCTTTTAGTGCCAGGGAGTAAAGTCGGGGCCTGGTTTGGGCGAGCAAGCTCTCTAACTCCATCATGTTACACCCCAAACCCCTTTTACTTTTTATTGTGAGATAGAGTCTCTCTAAATATCCCGGGCTACCCTTGAGCTCACCTGTAGCTCACACAGGCAGGCCTTGACATTCGAGGCTCATGCTTCCTTCTCCTGAGAGCTGCATTTTCGGCCCACACCACCAAGCCTGGGAGCATGTGCTGACGAAATTCTCTAGCTGTTTTCCCCAGAGGGTTAGGTAAGTGTTGTTCAGTTCCCAATGTCCCGAATGTTAGTTGTTGCCCCTTTGCGGTACAGCTTCCTTGTACTTGTTACCTACTCAAATATCTTCTTCAAAGTTTTGAAAGCATACAAATTATTTTCAAATAGAATTGAAAAACAAAAACCCCTCCCAAATCTAATTAAATTAAATTTCCATGTTGATTTGATTTATAAGACACAGGCTGTCAGGTTTAAGATATTTTTAATCAAAATAAAGACAAACAACAAAAGTATGATGAAATAATTTGCTCAGCATTGGACGGTACTCCCAATGCCTAAGCAGTCTCCCAGGAGTGAGGGTGGGGCTGAGGGGGGCTCACTCTACTGTCCCACTCACAGCTTACACCCACCTTTGACTTCTGTCTACCAAACACACTGTTCTTCATCTGCGTAAATCAGTCCCTCTGTCAGAGGTGCCTACCCTTTCTTGCCCATCCAGGAAATTCTTCCACATCTTAAGCTGTGAGTGGCTCTTCCAACACCTTGAGAGTTGTTAGGTCAGAGGCTGGCCCTGGCAGTCACCAAGAAGCCAGGCTTGGCCATCATTCAAAATAGGCCAATTACACCAAGCAAGCGTGACAAGCAGAGGAAGGAAAGGTATTCAGTTTATCTGTACAGAGCATAAGAATAACAAAGAAGTGCAGTGCATCCCCATCCCTACTCCCAAGTCCATCTCCAGGGTCCTGACATGACGTTCAAGTTTAAATAAAGGGCCAGAGATGCTAGCTAAGGTCTGGTGAGGTGTGGTCCCAGCGCCGTTGTTTATGCTGTGGCCTCTTCTGCAGAACCTTCCACCAAGCTGTTAGGACCATGTGAACTCTTGTTTTGGGAGACAAGCGCCCACTGCAGAAGACACCAGGGGCCCAACCTTTCCTGGGGGAAATTCCAGTTCCATAGGATGCATTGTCTCGGGAGTCTGCCGAGCAAAGGAAGGAGATAAAACTGTCTCCTGAGAATACCTTCCCTCCTGCCCAGGACAGATGGAGGCTTAAGGCCTTCTCCACATTTCCACTGCCTCATCTTCATGCCTCAATTAAAACAGCTGGGCTGAGCTGCAACTGAGGGCCACCACATCTGGGTCGGTGGCCCTATCACAGCTGGGGGGTCTGTGTGGATGTTTGTGGCCCCCACACTCAGGAGAGATAGCTCTGCCCCTCACTACTAGAGAGGAAGATGTAACCACGATGGCCTGGGCTTAGAGGAGCTGGCTTTGCCCCTTACCCAAGGTGGGAACCCCAGTGGCTGAGACTGACCAGCTCAGCCACAACCTAGGCCCACAGTCATGCTTTAGTTGGCCCACCCTAACATCTACCCCATCTATGTCCTGCTGGAGTCTGAAGGGACTGGTTCGGTGAAGTGATACCTGAAGGATCTCCATGACTCAAGGTGGCCACAGGATATCACAGAGGAGCCCTGGTGAGGACCCAGTGATGAGGGTATACCAGAAACCAGAGGCCTTGAACCAGACCAGTGATTCATTGCAATGGACATTCCAAGTAAAGCTGATTGGACAAAGGCTATACTGTGTGACACATCTCGGCTCCCAATGTCACCAGGATGAATGAAGAGGTGGGAAAATGGAAGAGAGAATATGTTGTAAATGGTTCTGGCCCAGAATTTCCGGGCCTGGACCAAAAGTTTAGACCCATAGTCCCACAGAAACACACACAGTCCCACAGACACTTGTATTATTTTTACACTGATTGACCTAGGGCCCAGGCATATAACTTGCTAACTCCTTCATCTGAACTAACCCATGTCGTTCAGCCATGTGGCTCGGTACCTTTTCTCAGAGCAGCGTTTCCTCTGCATCTCCTGGCAGCTCTGGTGATTTTGGCATCTGTGTCTGTTGACTGTCTCTGCTCTGAGATGTTCCTGAGCTTTCTTAGCCTGGTAGCCCCGCCCACACTTCCTGTTTGCCTTTTTGTCAATCAGCTTTTATTAAACCCATAGACTGGACAAATATTCACATTACCAAACATAATCCCACTATAGGAATATGGTTTTCTTTGTTTTGTTTTATTTGTTTGCTTTGGCTTGCTGATTTTTAAAATTTTTTCTTTTGTGGGAGTGCTGCAGGGGTGAGCAGAATTAGAGTGCATAATATGACATTCCCAAAGATTCAATAAAGAAATTATGTTAAAAAAACAATTGGCCCATTAGTCTTAATAGCTGTTCTAACCCCCCTTCCTAGGCACTCTAGGCTCTGTGAGGGTAGAGGCTGGGCCATCTCATCTTTAGGCTGTGTGGTACTAATGCCTAATCCATAGGATGAATGCACAGGGTATTTTATCCATGATTGAGTGGCTGAATGGATCTCTCCACCAAACACTTAAGGCCCCTTTAAATGCCACCTTTTCTCAGCTATGCTCGGAGCTGGAGTGGGATGATTTACAGCTGCATGTCTTAATGTGATGGAGACCACCCATCTGCATGGAACACACACAGATAGAGCTCAAGGCCCAGGACACACAACCTCCAAAACAGGAAGCCCAGAAACTCCCTTGGGAGTCAGGATATAGGAAAAAATGAGCATTAAAAGGAAGAAAAGAAACCCAGAGACAAATGAATTTGCCTTGAATTTTCAAACACACAGAACAAGAAGCCAGCTGTGGTTTTCCACAGGGAGATAGTCCTCCTGACCTCCTCTCTATCCAGGATAGGATGTGAATTTGTAGATCCCATGACTTGTAACCTTGGCTTCTCTCACAGAGATCACAGAAAAGTGCGCACTAAAACTGTAAAGAGAATTGGGGCGGGTATCTGCTGTTCCCTCAGAGAAGCCTAGGCAGAACCTCTCCCCTCCTGTCCTGCCCTAAGCCCGGCTAGCACAGATGCTGGTCTCTCCCTCCCACTCTACATTTCTAAGTGTTGGACAGAGTCTGGGTCCCTTCAGGCCTGTCTGTGGCCATCAGTTAGAAAGGCTAATAGCATTTCAAAAAGAAGTTACTACAGAGCACTTTAGGAGGCTGAGGCAGGTGGATTGCCATGGATTTGAGGCCAGCTTGTGTTACATAGTGAAAGAAAAACATAAAAATGAGACAAGTAAATGTGATTATAGGATCAGATTAACAAGTGAGTAAAAGCGAACAAAGATAATCAAGGGGAATCTCTTTATAAAACTGAAATTGCTGATTGGACTATGAAGGAAGGTAGTTTAGGAGCCCAAGATAAGTTTTCAAGAGTGTTGTACGGGGTGGTGTTATCAGTGGCTTTAGAAAGAGGCTCACTGAGATGGCACATATTCCCAAGAATAAGTTTGATTCACTATTGCTAACAGACTGCAAGTAGCAACAGGAAGGAGGAATCATCCTCAACTTAAATTCACAGCTGCCATCAACCTCTGACCACACACAGAGACATATGCACATACACATATACAGACAGACAGACAGACACACACACACACACAAATCATTATGTCAGCTCCCCATTCAGTCAACATGTATTTATTTATTCACTATCAACTGTGTGTCAGTTCTAAGTACTAAACCGAAAGGCACAGCCCTGTGTCGAGGTATAACCAGTGTCAAAACAACGGGAAAGTAGCACCATGTGATTGCAAATTATGAACAGTGTGAGAACTTGGGCAAGTTATTTAACACCCTGTGTCTCCATTTCCTTCCTTTCTAAACAATGATTACAGTACTGCCTGTTGTGCAGTGTTCTGGGGACCAACAGAGTGAGAATATCAGCAGTGGGAGCCAAACACGAAGATCTGTGTGCTGTGTGAGTCTGGCAGTAGTGGAGAGGTCTCTTACAGGAGGGGTGGCACACAACAGCAGGTCACCGAGTTTGATGGATGGCTGGGAAGGGAGAATGGGAGATGGTGTGGGAACGGTTGTCCCAAGCAGTACTTTGTCTGGTGGAGGCATAATAGGTCATTAGTCAGGAAAAGACTCGGAGAGAGACTGAGACTAGGAGGAAAGATGCTTAATTCTGATTTGAACATCTTTGATCCCAGTTATCCTGGGCTCCTTTGGTATCAGATGACAAAGAACAGACACGGATCTGATTTTTGGAATCTTCATTGCTGATTTGTTTGGCTTTGCCAAGGGTTGTCTTGAGTTGGGTTGTCTGCAGTTACAGGAATTATATGCATTCAAATTCTAGAATTCACCAAACGGGAGATTTCCCACTGTTTCCTTTATCTTCAGCCTGAATAAGTAGAACACTGGGAAGGGGGTTTCGTGCATTTCCCTGGGGGTTCTTCCAGACCCATGTTCTATACCCGCAGCAGAGGCTGTTCCTAGTCATCCTAGACTCATTGCTACCCCCATCCATTTTATTTCTGAGTTCACGTATAACTACCAAATCTTCCCGGTTATGCAGAGTCCCCCTGCAAGGAAGCCCCTATAGGCAAGGTCATGAAAGTACAGTTGCAGAGAAGGAGCAAAGTTCTTAAAGGAAGTTCTTTTGACAGACTCCTGACCAGCTGGCAGAGGAGAAGAGCTTATGAAAGCCCAGGCCCCTTAGTGACAGACTTCTGAAAGTGATACACCGAGTCTGAGGTACTCAAGGCACACTGGGGCTGAGTCAGCAGTTAGAGAGCCCTTGAGCCTGAGTGATGGCTGGGGCGGCTGCTGAAGCCCAGCTAGAGAAGGCAGGCTGCTTCAGAAGAGCCGTGAGCAGCAGGTCACTTGGGAAGATGAATCCGGAGGAAGTTGAAAGAATGTCTAAAGATGTGGTGGGAGAAAGGTCAGAATAGTGTCATGGATGAAAGGGGGGGCGGTGCCTCAGCAGTGAGGGCTGGTCAGCAGGGCCACACTTCACAGATGGACCAAGGAATAACAAGTTAGAAAGCACTCATCCATCCTAATAAAAATAATCTTCTTTTTTTTTTTTTTTTGGAAAGATGATGTAGTTTTTGTTCCTAGTTCGGTACTTCCCTTGAATATTGGTACATTTGTGTGGTATAGTTTAGAACCAGAACTATGTGACTCTGTGAAGAAATGGAGCCCAGAGTTAATACTTCATAGAATTCTTTGTTAATTGCAAATATGTAATAATGACTTTTTGTGTTATATTTTCCCTAAAAATTATTCTAAATTATTTTCCACAAGCATTCTACCAACACCAAAAGGAATGTGAACTATAGAAAAATGCATTTAAATGGCTCACTCACTCCTGAAAGTTAATATATTTCTAGGAGTGTTCTCTGATTGTACTGTGTACATATACATTGCATGTGGATATGCAGAAATGCAGTTTTCTACCCTGCTATTTAAACTAAGCATGTTGTGCAGTATCATCTACAATAGTCATTTGTATTGTAAACTATTCCAATATGCCAGAGCCTCAGCTGTTCTCTTCTTGAGAAACTTATTAATCGATTCATTATTTTCTTACTCCTTTCCAGCTCCTGCTACTGTTAAGGTTTTCTAGGCTCAAGTATGAAAATAAATCCAGAATTTTCCCTCCTCAATTTCCCCGTCTGTTGAACAAAACATCTTGTTATGTTTTGGGTGGTAGTTCAGTTTGGTGGTGTATCCTTCCAAAAGTTCTGGGACTCTCACAGTGTTGAGGTCATGCAACCTGTAACACGGTGCCCAGTGGGAAGCAGTTGATCACAGGGGGTCCATCATCACAAGCAGACTAGTGCTGTGTCAGGAGAGGGGGCTGCTGCAGAGCAAGGCCTCTCTAGGTCTTGACATCTTTTGCATGCAAAGATTTCTCTGTCTGCTCACCAAGCTGGATGGACCCTTCTCGAAGCCACCAGACCCTGAGCTGAGTAAGCCTCGTTTAGTTCTTGTTCTTTCTTGGTTTGTGGCTGTGGCTGAAACCTTTGTTTTAGCATATTTACCTTAGTATGCAGGCTTACTTCACTGAAAAGTGAATTAAAAGTTGGGCCAACTATGGAACCTCATATAACTTTATAGTTTGTTAAATCATGAGCAGGATGGGTTATGATGCCAACTTCTCTATGCTCAGTGTCCTGATGCGCTTGTCTTAACATGTATTGCTAAGACAGGCATGGTATTGTACACTTGTAACCCCAGCACAGGAGACTGGAATAGAGGGGTCTAGAGCTCGGAGCTTCCTGAGTTATATATACAGTGAGACCTTGTCTCAAAATAAATAAAATCTAAAAATAAAAGTGAGTTTCTAAACTGAATCAAACCATTCACAAGGATGATTTATAGCATCATGGCTGCCAGATAAATTACAACATTATATTTGCTCTAATGTTTACATTCCATAATGACTTGGCTATTTTCCAGGCTCTTTATAAAAATTAAGTATCTGAGAAGAAAAGTCATGTGAGTTATGAAAAGATAAACCTCATCATCTTACTGCTAACCTCTTTAGGTGCTTTTCATCTGCCTCATCTTCATAAGTAGGACATGGTTTGTTTAAGAAATTATGGTCAACTGCTCATTCTGAGAGATCAGTAGAAGACAAACGTTTTCCTCAGGTGTCATCTTTACCAACAAGAAACAAAATTCCACCAGTAAAGACAGTGATTTTATTTCATAAATACATTTAACAAGAATTGGGCAAGTTAAACTCATATGTATAGGTGGCTGAGTACATAACTCAGTGGTAAAACTGTGTACTCAGAATTTGTGAGCCCTCATACTCAATCTTGTATATATAAACCAAATACTAAGTAATATCACATATGACTCAAGACAGTACTTGGTCTAAGAGCTTTAATGTATCCAAGGCACCTCCCTCAAATTATAATATAATTAAAGGGAAAGTTCAATAAGAAACTGAAAGTTTTAAATCCAGCTAAGAAATCTGAAATGCAAGGCAGAATCTAAATATCTGCATTTAATAACTTATTTAGATAAGAATCACCAAAAAATACTAAAATCATAGATCAGAAAGTTATTGTCCAACTATACTCTAACACCCTGAAAGAGCCGCACTACAGACTTATTAAATAAAGGAAATAATGTATCTTATGAAGTGGTAGAGTCAGTCCTAAATCAAGTGACCCAGTGATATCCCTAGCTGTGGAACAGTCTGACACAAACATCCAGGGGGATGTGGCAGCATTCAGTTGACATTCAAGAAACAGCCAAAGCACAAGCCCACAAATGCAGATTTGAAGCATTATACACAAGAACTGGCAAGTGTACCTCAGAAAGCAACCTGGGCTGGGGAGAAAGGTCAGTCTGTAAGCCATGAAGACCCAAGTGCAGTCTTCAGGTCCCCAGAGGGAAAGCCAGGTACAGTGGCATGAAGTTGTGAAGTCCCAGCCCTGGGGAAGTAGAGACAGACAGACCCCTGAGAATCAGAGAGCCCCCTCCCCAGCAAACAAACAAACAAACAACACAAAAACCAAAGTAAATAGTACCTAAGGAAGATGGCATGGAGGTTGTCCTGTGGCCCATGCACTGTAACAGAAGAATTTAGGTAAGGGAAACAAAGGTATTCCTTCTAATACTCTTTGAACCTTTCTGGAACTGAGAATGTTTTTTAATATTGAGTTGGAAGAAGAAGTTGTTTTATATTTATGTGGTGGTGTTCCAAGCCTGGGGTAGGATGACTTGGCCAGAGCAGGCACCCTCGATCCAACATGCTCCTCATCCCAACAGCCAGTAATCAATTCATTGCCGATGTCTATCTACATTAGCTAAACAAATCCAGATGTAAAACTGGGAGAAATATTCAAGAACTCTGCAGCTCCCAACTGTCTGTGTGCACGAATCTGTGCTTGGCAGTGTTCTGTCTCACTCCCACTGATCTCAGTGACCCCAAACTGAACTCCTTCCAAAGTCTCCGCTCAGACCATTTCCTCTACTGGAAGGCTGTTCCCATTGTCTTCACTGCTTGTCAGCTTTGAAAGTTCTGCCTGACCACCACCTCTGCCTTCCTCTGGAAGCTGTCACACCTAATGAGTGGGCCTCACAGGGTAACAATATGTTCCCCACACCAGGAAGGCTTTGTTAGCCTCTGCCACTCTGGTGACAAACAGATTTGAAGGATGACTTGAAGCCACTTCCTTTCAGATCCTGTGTCTTGAGGCCACATCCCTCAGTGAAGTGAACCTGATCCTGCAGTATAAGGCTCTCTATGGATTCCTGGGCATCTCGGATCCACGGCCTTCACTTCTGTGGGCTGTGGAGAAGCAAAGTGCTTGCCAGGAACCCGGAGCCTTCAATCCTTACACGGCCCGAAGTTCTGCTGACAGTTCACCCAACTATCACACCATTGTTTCCTCCTGTGCCATCTGATTAGACAATTTAGCCTCTTTTTTAAATTTTAAGTTTTTCCTTTTATCAAACTAGATTCTTTTCCCACATAATATATGGGGAAAATATAATAACTATATCTCATTTATGGTTCCCCTCTCTCTACGCCTTCCAGTTTCTCCCCGCCTCCCCTCCCGTCCAAATTCATGCCTTTTCTGTCTTTCAATAGAAAAACACAGGCTTTCTAAGGGATAATTATAAAATATAACAAAATAAAACCAAAGCAATCACATCGGGGTTGGACAGGACAAATAAGCAAATGGAGACAAGGGAAGGCACCGGAATCAGACCCACTTGTTCGCACATCCAGGAATCCCATAAACTCACTAAACTGGAAGGCATTACACACCGAGGACCTTGAGCAGCCCGTGCAGACCTGGGACTGCTGTCTCTCGTGCTTTGCTTGCGCTGACTTAGAGGCCTAGCTTTCTTACTGTCCTCCATCCCCTCTGGTTCTTATACTTTGTCTGCCATCTCTTCCACGTGTCTCCCTGAGCCCTGAGGGGAGGGATTTGGTGGAGACATCCCACTGTGGACTGAGTGTTCCAAGGCCTCTCTCACTCTGTTTAATGTCAGGCTGTGGGTCTCTGTATCTGCTCCCTTCTGCTGTAGGAGGAAGCTTCTCTGTTTATACTCTGGGGAAACAAACCCTGACCTCTGTTCTGCAAAAGGACTCTTGCATTTGGCTGACTTTGGTGAACAAGGAAGACCTTCCATAGCAATACTGCCAGGACTTCCCTGGAAGGAGGCCCAACCACCTTTTGCTATCTGAGGCCCAGCAAACCCATTTTACATATTCTCTCCTCCCACACCTTCTCACAGTTAAGCCTTGAAATCAGCCAGCTCTTCCTCCCCTCTCCCCAGCACATTTACTCTGCAGTATTAAAGCAAGCCAAGCAGGAATACCATCAGGCCCAGGAACCTCCTCCTTTGCAGCAGCTCGATAGCCAGTGCGCAGAATCTTTAAATGCCCGTCATAAATCCACTTACACGGCACTGGACAGTTTTACCTGTACCTTCCTTTCTGTTTCATGCTGTTGTGGACCATGTCCTCCAAATAAGGCAGCCACCACAGTTTTAATCAGAGAGCTGCATAGGAGACCCACAAAGTCAGGCTTACTGCTGTTCTTTCACAGTAGGAGGCAGGAGGACTGGAGGGCCATTAAGCCTTCACCTGGGATTCCAGCCACACCCCATTTAGCTGTTTGAAACCTGCCCCAGCTGTACATGGTCTTGGGAGATGCAGAAGTATGGGTAAAAGGTTGAGTTAAAAAAGAGGTTGGGGCATGAGGTTATACTGTATAGCTATGGGGAAGTTGTCATCTATTATAGGATGGGATTTTGGTGATACAGCTGCTTGGGGGTTACCAATGCTCTATACTACATGTAACCCTTCACTCATGCTCCTGTAAACCAGCTAGGCAAAGTCTAATGCTCACCAAACTGACTTGGATGGGATCGACACTTTGGTCTGTTGGTGGTGGTCTATCTGAGTGGACAGACATGCATGTCGCCCCAGGAAAACTTAGTGCAACACATGCCTTAGAATACTCTGCTCTTTCCGTCAAGAATAGTCATCCTCCCAGTTTTCTCAGCTGCTCTAGCTCTCCCTCTAAGATTTCCCAGGTACTGTTCTTACCTGTTATTGATGGTCAGGATTCGGGCTGGGAATTTCTAGACTCTTGGTTCCTTACTCAGAAACTGAAATGAAGGCTCATACATGCAAAAGTAACAAGGACCATTTCTTCAAAGTGAACTGACAGAGCAGATACCTGTCAAGAGTGACAGCAGGCCATGTGAGCAAAAGTATCAAGGGTCCCCATTGTTTTGGACTCAATTTTACAGTGCTCAAATCCAGTGTATGTTTGACAGGTGTGTAGTATGGGTGGTTCTTTATTTAGCTGACAAGTTTGCTTACACAGGCCTCTGTTTGCACACATCCTTTTCTACAGTGCAATCATATGCACTCCTAATTACAAATAAGCATACGTAGGTAAATAGGGGATTCTCCCTAGATGCTCACTTAGAAGACACAGTTTGTCTTGTTGCACATGTTCCCAAACCAATTAAGGCCAAGTCAGCCATTTTTCCTTTATACCTGGATACACTGGAGACACACTTAGAGAAACTGTCTGAGTTTGATAGTTATTAGACAGTCCTGCGTGCATCTGCAGCGTGATGGAATGGGAATCTTGGGTTGCTGATAGATGACTGGTACAGTGTTTAAAGAATCGTGTATTCATTCTACTTGAAGGGAAGGGGCTCAGGCTGCCAATGCATTGTTTGCATAGCTAAGACCTAGTGGTGTCCCAGGTGGCTAAGTTACTCCCAGGTTTGCCTGCTTCAGGCTCCCCAAATAACACGTTCATAGGACCACTGTGCCCATCCATTTCTTTCATGGTTAAGATGGCCTGTGGTACCCATATGTCTCTCTGAAAGGTTTTGGCCTTCCTAGGAGTAAACTCAGCACCTCCTTGATGTCTAGGCTTTGTTTCTCTACTAGAGTTCCATCAGTATTGTGCTTGTTAAATTGATACTTGAGACTATAGATTTTTAAAATAAAAATTACAGAAGATAACTGTCAGTTCTTTCAGAGAGTTCCTCCCACTTTGGCATCTACAGAACTGAACATTTACCTAGCTGGTGGAGGTATTTGTTAGGTCAGTTCTATGTGAGGTCCTAAGCCAAGTCAAGAACATAACTTGTTGGCCAGAACAGTGCATTTATCTTGCTGGGCCCCCACTGCTGACAGGTGGTACTTACAGAGGCCAGACTGGTTCTCTGTTAGTGTCATGTTTACTCAGCAGCACAGCTGCATGGTATGTGTCAGCATGGGCACAGTGACATCACTCACACGGTCTTGCTGATGATGTGCAGGTGTAAGTATAACAAAAGCACATGACACATAGGCAATGTCTGCAACCATCTTAGGCAGAAGGATGACATAGGAATATTTTATGTTTTTTTATCAAACAATTGCCAATTAACAAAATCTCATTTCCTGAGATGAAAGGCCCTCAGTGTATTTCATTTTGTTGGTTTATTTATGGAGCTGTGTAACTGTCACAAATAACCCCAGAACATTTTTATGACTCCTATCCGGACCCCTTTCCTATGCTTGCCACACCCTCCAGCTGGCTTCAGGCAAGCACAGATCTATCTTTTCTGTATATTTGCCTATTCTGGACTTTATATATCAGTGAAATCATGTGTGGTATTTGGGGTCTGTCTTCTTTCACTTAGAACAATATTTTCAAGGCTCATGTATTCAATGGCATGCACCAACACTTCTCTTCCTTATCAGCCAGCATTCTATGATAGAGATAAATATATCTTATTTTCACTTCCATCCTTTGGTAGATATTTGAGTTGTTTCTGAGTAGATTGTTAAAAGCACTTATACACAGTTTTTTTGTGTGTGTGGACATTCTCAGTTATAAACCCCTAGAGGAGTATAATTGCTGGGTCACATGTAACTCTGTTTTGCTTTCTGAGATGCCGTCATGTTTTCCAGAATGGCTTGCCAGCATCATTAGCATGTCAGTTTTCCCATCTCCTCACTCTCAAGTTTTATTGTCTCTCTTCTTAATTATAGACAACTTAGTAGATTAGCTGTTTCATTATATATGTAAGCAACAGCTAATGATTTTCATTTACTGTTGAGTACACATATTTTTGTGAACATTATTGGTATTAAACATAGCATTCCATGTTTGTATTTATATTTTAAAATTATTAATATGATTATTATTGGCTATATATGATGGGGATGCATTGCCAAAGCTCATGTGTGCAGGCTGTTCCTCTATCTCCCTTTATGTGGATTCCAAGGAGCAAACTCCATTATTAGGCTTGCATAACAAGGCCTTTCACTGGCTGAATCCTGTTTCCAGGTCCTGTATCTTAACTTTTAACTATTTCTTTAGTGAAGTGCCAAACAAACTGGCAAGTGTTGTATTTAGCTAGTGAACGTCTATGGCTAAGCTTTAAAAATTCTGCCTTGGTCACAGCAGTGAAACTTGGAAGAGCCTCAGAGGGTCATAGATTCTTTCTGTTCTCAAGTGGAGGACACAGAGATGAACTCCTTAGGTCTTGGTACTTTTTTCAAAGAACTTGGTTTCTGTGGGGGAACAGTTCAATCCCTTCAGTTTGTCTAGCATGAATAAAAGAGCATCCACATCTGGAATGCAGACTGTGTGCAGTGGATCCACAGGTGGATTCTTTGCTCTGAAAGGAGGAGGCAGGAAAGATAACATGTCCTAGAAAAGGCTCCACAGTCACAATGACATGAGTTGTTTCACTCGGAGATAGTGCACAGGATCATTAAACCAACTGAGCCACATGGTGGAATAGTGGCTGAGGTAGATCCTTGATCTGGATTTAAAAATAAAATTCTTTATTTAAGTGAAAGCAATTTAAGGGGGAAAAGAAGATCTAACATTTGTGTAAGTTATTTTCCATTACGCTCAAACATTGCATGCAAAATCAATAAAATATAAACTAACCATTCAGATAACTACAAATACAGAAATCCCTTGCCATTTCTAACATTGCTCCATTAATGGTTGCTGGGCTTATTGACTGGAAGATAAATCCTGCCTATGTTGACTGTCTAGGAAGCACATCCTGTGGGATTCTGAGGCTGTGTCTCAGGTGAGTACTTGCCCAGCATGCCAAGGCCCAGGCTCATCCTCAGCACCAGCAAACAAGCACAGGTATCCAGCAGGACAGCCGCTATAATCTATCAGATCATCTGTGCACATCGGCGCACCATCCAGCCAGTTCTGGGGGAAATTGCTGAGATGCAGCGAAACCCAGCCATGGGAATAACAACATAAGGGCTGGGAGAAGCTGTCTGCTACCTTGTCTTTAAACCTGGGGGGAAATGGGCTACTGGTGGCTGCTTATGTCCTTAGACCTTTGTAAAGATCTATCCCCCCTCTTTTCAGAAACTAGACTCATGAAATGAACTAAAGATATTGAGTTTTTAGTTTAGGAATGAATAAGAACCTGGCAAACTCATCGTCTATATCAACTGTCTTCAAGTAGCTCAGAGCAGTCATATTGTGTTTCCTATAGCATCTGTCTATTCACAGTAACAACAGGTGATTTCTAGCTCTGGGACTAGGTAAGTCTTCTTCTCCTCCTCCTCCTCCTCCTTCTTCTTTTAAGTATTAGAGATAACTGAAAATTTTTATTGAATGGTCTAATAATGACTAATATTAATAACTTTCTTGCCAAGGTAAGGCCATGTAAAGAAGTATGGCCCAAAAGGCAGATATTTTTATTTAGCTTGCATAGATGTTGGCTCTTATAAGCCATTGGTCTGTACAAATGGCTCCAGCACACATCCCACACTAATTGTGATCACAATGATCTTTATATTTTTAGGGCCTGACCATACTTTCCAGACACAGGAAACTAAGGGAGCTCTCTCTGTCTGAGTGTGCCAACATCACCGACCTGGGAATTCGGGTAAGATGATGAGGGGTTTTGACTAAAGAGTTAAGATTAAAAATTAAGCTCAAATTGAATAAACTTTATAAGTCACAATAGAAAGAACTGACAGGAGCCAACTCACAATAGATATGGGACTGGGACTCAGTGGCAGAGTCAACCCTGGGTGTCATGACTGCAGGGCTGCTCACGGGCTCCTGAGCTGATAGTGCTATTTTGGAAGCATGGAGCCTTGAGGAGGTGTGGCCTAGCTGGTGAAGTGTCTAGTAGTAGTGTAGACACTTCATCAGCTCTAAGCTCTAGAACTGCCCCAGGGTCTGGCCTGTCTCTACTGCATGTAAACAAAGGAGTCCCTGCCACACACTGTGGCCACAATGAATGCTGCCATATGAAAGCCTGAGCCAGCACCCTCTTACTAAACCGCTTTTGTCAGGTGTTTGGGTCCCTATGACACAGAGGTAATTCGGGGCCAGGTCTCTACAGCCTAGGTACCAAAGAAGCTTTGTGTCCTGAATTTTTTTCCTCCATCTGTTCACTCCCATCTTCATGTCAGACTCATAGGACAAATAGGGGCATCTATTTGGAGAGTGATAAACTTCTATGTGGCCTAAGTCTTTGCATATAAAGAAAACTAAAATGTTACATAATCTAACCATAAAAATTAGGGGAGTTTAGAGACTATACAAGATTCCTAACAGTTTGTAGTGGAAGTTAGCCAAACACAGTTGGTAGTGCTTCAACAGAATGGGCAGCATGAGGTGAGTGAGTGAGTAAGATGAGTATTATGTGCTTAACTGATGCTTTAGGAATTCTCGAGAAGGGTACGGGGCCACGGGATGGCCCAAGTAACACGCAGGAAACCATAACATGCACACTTCATGTAAGCCACAGCAGAATGTTTTAAAGCACCTTTAGTATCAGAGAGAGAGAGAGAGAGAGAGAGAGAGAGAGAGAGAGAGAGAGACCCAGAATTGTGTATTGGGCATGTGTTGAACAAGGAAGAAATAAAAATTAAGCATGTAGAAATGCTAAGCCCTTGCAAGCATCAAATCAAAGCATGTCGGGAGTTAACCCCCCACTATGTAGGGAGACATTAGACTAAGTAGGAAGGTGGAGAAACGCTGAAGGCAGGAGGGGAGACTTTCCTTACAGGGGTAAGAGAGCTAACCCCACAATGCAAGCGCTCTCTGAGAAGTCCACAGAAAGGAGGGATGTCAGGACATGACAAGGTGAAGGTGACTTGTGAAGTTTTAAATCATTAATTGAGCAGTGTTGGAATAATGTCCAAACTGGAGAGCTGCAGAGGCCTCCAGGTCAGCCCATGCTTAGACCTTAGCATAAAATTACAGCGATTTGGAGCTGAAGGAAGCTCAGAAACATCTCAACCAATTTTCTGACTTTATAGAAGAAGCTGAGGGCTGAGAGGTTCTAACTGATGGAGGTTTCATACTTTCTCAGGAAGCCTGCTTAAGCTTCCTTTTATGGAAATGAAGGGTAGAAATGGGGAATTACTCCTCTGAGTGGTTGCTTGGCAACATGGCTTAGTCCCTCCTGCATCGTTCAGCTTTGCTTTGTCTTGTCTCCTTGTGTCCGGACAGTGCAGTAATATCAGAGGAAAGTGTAACATTCTTAAGAAGCTTTAAAATCTATGGTGTGAAGCAAAGTCCATTCTTTCTTATTTTAGTCCCTGGCACCAACTCTGCATAGTGTGGAGGGTTATTCAGGAAACAAAATACTGCTTCAAGATGAAGAACCCAGAAAAAATTGAAAACTTTCATATGGGACAAGATTACAACTCTATAATAAAAGGAATTATAGATGCTTAGGTACATGTAACCTGCTATGAAAAGAAGCCAAAAGATTTGTGTAGGTGTTAATTGTGGTTTAATAGTAAGGTTAAACATGCAGTTACACAAAGCCTTATCTATTAGCATGATACAATCAGACTTTCAAAAAAACTGAGGTGACAGATCAGAGATTTAAAAAACAAAACAGTTAAGCATCAAATCAAATAAGTGTGCTATTAAGATGATCCAGTATTATGTAACATTTTATCAGTATGAATGTCTTACCTTGTTCTTGACAAGTCTTGCTCCTAAATCAATACACACCCACCCCCACACACATCTGTTAATAATTTTTGTCTGAATTTGAGATAGTCTCATATTTTAATAATGTTTATCTACAGTGTGAACCCATCTACTTAACCATCTACCTAATCATTCACTTATCCATGGTCCAGGAGTAAGATTCCTATCGTGAAGTGAACGACAGAGCCCAAACAAAGGACAATTTGACCTAAATGCCAGGAACACTGGGAAGCCAGACTCTGTGACGTGACATGACTTAGTTTGCTTGGGAGAAAAGACTGTTTCTTTGAACTAGTAGCTAGTAGTAGTTCAGTTATAGGTAACTACAGACATTAAATAAGTGTTTACTAAATGTATGGAGGCCTCAAATGGAAGTTAAAAATATCCGCAGATTTAATATTGAGTTCCTTAGAGAGGAGGCAGTTGTATTTGACCAGTAACTAAATCTTTCAGAAGTATTTTAATGTACTGCTGTGATGTCAGCCTCTAAATATTCATCAATTTAAAAAATGCTCTTGGGACAAGACTGAGAATTGGAAAGCATCACTTTCAGCCATTTGTTTTTGATCATATGCGCTCCAGGCCCTACTCTTCTATGGGGCCTATGCTTATACTGTTTTTAGATGCTAGAGAGTCTAGGCAAAAGAGTGTGCCTTTCTAAAGAAGCATGGGATGCAGAATTATTTCAATATTAGTTGCACAAGATCAGATATGATCTATTAAGGAAAAATTTTGTTTCTTATCATCTCTCCTTCATTTCCCCTCTCCTCCCTGTTTTATGGTATGTGTGTGTGTGTATGGTGTGTGTGTGTATGTATGTGTAGTGTGTGTGTGTATGTATGTGTGTGGTGTGTGTGTGTGTATGTATGTGTGTGGTGTGTGTGTATGTGTGTGTGTGTGGTGTGTGTGTGTGTGGTGTGTGTGTGTATGTGTGTGTGGTGTGTGTGTATGTATGTGTGTGTGGTATGTGTGTGGTGTGTGTGTATATGTATGTGTGTGTGGTGTGTGTGTGTGTGTGTGTGTGTGTGTGTATTGACTTTTCAACAAGCATCCACCTTGTTCAACAACTCTCCTCTTTCCTTAGACTGGCCTCTGGCCAGCCTGTTGCAGACATGTCTGTCTGGAGTTTAAGAAGGGTTGATTCATGGACCCTAACAGCAAAGTTGCATCACTCTCCTGTGAGTCTTTCCTCATTCAAAATACTTTGATTTGCTAACTTTTAACTAGTCCCAAAATATTGCTTATGCAAGATTTTCATCAATATTTTTATCCATTGATAGCTCCACCCTCTGTGCTAAACCAAAATTGGCTTTGGTAGCTTTTGATGCATCCTGACTTATAATGCGAAGGATGGACTAGATGAGTCAGCTCCCCTTAGCAACTATTAAAAATAAAACAACACTGATTTCTATTGAGTTTCCAGGATTAAGTCATACAAAAATGATCAAAGTATGAGATTTTGGTAACTACTCCTAGTCTTCAGGGATAAAGCTGTGTTCAGGGGTTGATGGGGGATCAATCAAGACTCCTAGTCAAACTGGCCTGGATCTGCAGAGGCTCTGAGCAGTCCCATATGGGGAAGTAGAACAGGCAGACATTCGTCTCCCTTAGCACCTGGTTCTACTGCCCAGAAAAGCCTTTCCTACTATCTTTCACCCCAGGTTAGTGATGGAGCTCCCAGAGGATTCAGGCTGTAGATTTTAAGTATCTGAGAAGAAGAACTAAATAATTTCTTGGTAGACTTAAGGAGTGGCCATTTGGTACTTGAAAAGGCAATGGCCACAAAACCTGGAACATTGAAGAGCTTCATGTTGGACAGCCCCGCTGCACTGATCATATGCTAAGACCAGTGTCCTGAGATCTATGATAGAACAGCAAATGCCAGGGGCCTCCAGGATGTGGAATCAACAGGGGAACACAAGCATCAGGGTATTGTCTCTCCAATGGCCAGGAGCAAAAGCAAAGAGCTCAGCATTCTGCTGCTTTTTGACGTTAATGTGTTTCCAATTGTAAGCAGTTCAACAGAATTTGAGACTTGCCAGACTTCAAAGGATGTGGGATTCAACAGCTTCTCAGAGTCCCATAGCTTAGAAGGTTCCAAGGGATTCTGGAGTACTGGTACCATGTTTTCTTGGCAAAAAGTGAGCTGACGCTGAGTAACCCCCACAGCAGCACTGGCTTTCTGCCCACTCCTACTGTGAGAACCAGGGACAGCTGAAGTCTTGCTGTGCTTCCTAACTGGCCCTAACATCTGTTATTTTCATGTCAGGTGTCCGTTATGCCCTAAGCTTCCCCCAGAATATGAGTTTATCACATGTAAGATGAAACTTAATAAAACCTGTCAGCTTGACTGTAGGCAGAGCAAAACGGCAAAAAAAAAAAAAAAAAAAAAGCAAGTGTTGTGACCCACTTTCCCATGATAGTACGAGTTTATGCCTGTCTTTGATCCCTCTGTGACACACCTAAGATTTGCCCATTGCATCATGCCTGATGTGAAGGGTACCTGCAGCCATGGCTCACAAGAATTTTCTTACCACATTTCCTTTGTGGCATTACAGGTTGAAGGTGGTATCCCAGGCAGGCACATGACTCTCCAGTCAATTGCTGACAGACAAGACAGCTTTGGGGATGGGTGCTGTTAGTGCTTAGAGAAGACGTGTTCCTCTATGTTCACAAAGCCTGTGAGATATGTATAGAAACTTTAATTTCCCTCACAGATGAGGAAAGTTAAGGTTGAAAATGTGTTAGGGTCACATAGACCCAAAAGATTCCATCTGTGAGCTTCTCTACACGGCTGGGAGCCTCCCTTGACTAGATCATCTTTGGTTCTACTTTATCCTAAGAAGAAGGATTGAAGCAGTCCTGACAGTCCCTGACTTAGTTTCTTAGAGACCCTGAAATGCAAGAGGCTGGACTTAGTTGACATCAATCTCAGTTACCATTTTCTTGAGACAATGTAAGAAAAAGAACAAAAAGTAGAGAGAGTGACTGGACAAAACCCAGCAGCCCTTCCAGCCTAAAGATGACAGACAACATAATTAATTTCCCTGCCCTTCTTATCTACAGGGACCCTAGGGAGGCCAGGAAACGGACCACTTCCCTTGGAAAGTGTGGGTGTCCTTGTACAGATTTTTATTTTGTAGATAAGATCTAAAGCCAGACACTATTCTGGAATTTTTCCAACAAATTCTGCTTTCCAAAATATAATTTCCAAAGAGAAGATACATCCTTCTGTTCTTTCCCTGGTCTTCCTTCCTTTGCTTTCCTAGTGTTCCTTCTCTGTTGCTGCTTCTTGCTCATGCTTCCTGTCCCCCAGTTCTCCACCTTGTGCCTTATTTCTTTGTACCTATCACACTGTATACTTTGAAAAAAAAAATTCTCCAGATTTACTGACATCCAAAGGTGTACTGTTGAGAAAACATTTACTCAGAAAATGAGCAAGATAAGCTATCTTAGGGTCAGAAGGAAATATTAGAATTCCCAAGACTTTTATTTAGATCTTTTATTGATAACATTTGCTTACATATATTTAAAACATGTTTAACCAACCACATATCTACATAATTTACAAAGTATTAGTATGCATTTATTGAGAACGTCTAATCAAAATATTTTTACTATAGTTTTTCACAATTTAAAAAACTTTACAGGACCAGAGAAAATCTGGTAACAACAATGGTACTAGCTGCTGTTTGCCAACTGTCCGCTGTGTACCAGGCCCTCTGCAATGGCTTTTGCTCATATTAAGCCACTTAATCTCCCAACAAATCATGGAGTGCCAATATTAAGATGCCATGCTATTTCCATGCTGCAGAGGACAGCGTCAAGACCTAGAGGAGTTGTGTAATTTCTCCAGAGATTTAGATAAGTGGACTGAGCTGAACTCAGGTCCAAAGGACCCTCGACCTTGCTCAGGAAGGAAGTAGAGTCCTGGGCCACCTGCCATCTGTAGGAGGGCGCTCTCCTTACTTAGGTTAAGGAGAGTCCTTCTTCTCTGTGGAATCTTCCTCACTGTGCTAGTCTTATTCCACAGGCCAACGCCTGGGCCATAGTGGTAAACAGGCATGGGTTCAAAAGCCGTGGACAATGTAGAAGATAAAGTAGCTACACAAACAGCTCTGATACAACAAAGAGAGAGAGGTGGGAATCTGGAGTCGTTTCTGCAGCCTGGAGGGATGAGTGGGCTTTGTGGGCCAAAGCTGAGCAGGTTAAAACCAAAATCTCTTTCCCAGCTTGCCATGCAAAATTTAAACAGTGTGAAATATGGACCTTTCTTGAGAATATTTGCTTGAGGTCTTGGCTTTGCCCCTTCTCCTTCCATATGGAGGCCTAGCCTTATTTAACTAGACCTGGCTTCCCAGCAGAGCAAGAGAGCGGGACCGTCCACACCAGGGTAGGGCTCTGCTCTGGTGCCTGGAGGAGGAAGGCAATCTTGGAGGAAATGTACCTCCTCATCACATGACTGTATGAGGCCCAAGAAACTGAAGCTTTATATTTAGTGTATCACTTATACTTGTGAAAATTATATTTTAGTTTTGAGCCAGCCCAAATTATCTTTATTAAAGAAGTTAATTCTTGAGAGCACAATGTTTTCCCGGAATCATCAATAGAGAGAAAACAAAACCAAACCTCCAACTTCATAGGAAAACTAATGGGGCCCTAACAAGATGCACAGTAAAGAGACAGTGTCAAGGGAGTAGACTGCACTGCACGGGAGGAGTGTTTGAACAAAGAGCAGCCACCTGTTGAGATGGATTAAACCAGGATTTGGGCAGAAGAAAGCTATTGTAACAATCAACAAGTATGAGTGAAATTTGGTCCTGGCTACATACCCAGTTTAGGAATGTAGTAATTAGCCCCACTGTTACTCAGGACATGGGCATTTTCTGTAAAAGGGCTAACACACAGTAAGACTGGATGATAAACTGACACAGAACCACATTTGGTGACGTTTCTCTCTCTTTCCCTCTTTACTGTAAAAGACTGACTTGGAAGAGGCGTAGAGTAGCATTTCCCAAGAGTGACATGTGAGTGACTGGGGCAGCTTTGGAGCCAGCAGAGCACCTGGAGGTTGTCCTTAGGGAAGGAGCGACTCAATGAGTGACCATGCTGAGACACACCTACAGACTTAGGGCCTCAGGGTGATTACAGGGCTTTAAAAAAAGATGAATTACCGACTTTACCTCAAAGGCTTGCCACCAATTTAGCATAAACCCTGAATCGATCTTTTTGTTTTGGTTTTCCATGTCTGGGAATGCAGCTGTGAATGTACCAGAGACTTTAAAATTACTTTTAAGGTTATTGAACTTAAAAACCTTCCCAAATTTCAGCTTCAAGTATTAGTAGAGTCTTCATAAACCACAATATGGAGCTGATCCCAGCAGTCCAAAGACAGTGGCAACTGGGTAGAAGAGGTGCCTTGCCTCTCCCTTTAAAGCTAGCAAGCTCTCTAGGGTCTAAATTTTGTATTAATTATTATCATTCTGTGTGTACGTGGTGTACCACATCATGTGTGTGGGCAGAGGTCACCTTTTGGGATGCTGCCTCTCCCTCCACTGTGGTCCTGGATGTTGATCACTGGCCATGAGACTTGCACAACCGGCATCTTTACCACTGAATCATCCCATTGGCCCCTCATGGCTCAAAACTGTCTATACTATGCTGCTCTATGGCTTGTCTCTCGTTCTTGCTCGCTATCCATTCTCTAAGAGAAAACAATATTACCCCCCACCTTGCAACATCAAATTTATTACTAAAACAGACTTTTCATAGGACCAATCCACATCCTCGGATTTACTGCAAATGTACTATGCTCTAAGTGTGAAGCTTGCGAAAGCCTATAAAAACCACACAGTTCCAGAAAGAACCCCAAGAGACTCATTGCATTCTTAGTGACCAGTGAGTTGAGAGAAGAGGCCATGATGGAATCCAGTCAAAGGTGGATTCCCTCTGTTCTCACTGGGTGTGACCTGAGCTTGTTTATCTCCATCAACAGTGACCTTTCTATCCCTGAACAGTGACCCCTTCCAATTTCTGACATCCCTTGGTTCTAGACATGACAGATTTCCGTGTAAAGTTAGTCACAACCCAGGGTGAGTCAGGCACAGAAAGTGCTGATTCCTGTGGAAAACCTGAGTTCTGCATGGGCTCTGTCATCCCTGTTGGCTGCTGTGGTCAGAAGGATGATTGCCAAGACCAAGTCTTCTCTGTAATATACAGTTAGTTATTAACAGTGGTGTCACACAGACTGCCAGCATCTAATCTAACATTTAGTCTTTTTCAATGCGTTTATAAAATTTCAACTGTCAAAAGCCATAGTACATCAGTCTTTGGATGTATGTATATACTGTGGAGTGGCTGCTTCAAGCTCATTAGCATCTATCCTCGCATATATTTATTATTTTGTGGTGAGTGCAGATCTACTTGTAATTTTCAAGTGTATATGACTGTGTTGTTCTCATGAGCTTGGGTCATTTGAAGAGAGGGAACCAACTGAGAAAATGTCTCCATCAGATTGACCTATAGACACTTTCCTGATTAATGATGGTGGGAGAAAGCCCATCCCTGTGTGCAGCTCCAGCCCTGGGTAGGTGGTCCAGGCAGAGGAAGCTGTGCAGAGTAAGCTAATCATCAGCGTTGCTTTAGGAATGAACTGTGATCGGAAGGTTGTAAGATGAAATGGCCCCTTTCTCCTTCAGGTTGGTTTGGTCAGTGTTTTGTCACAGCAACAAAAAGCAAACTAACACAGTGAGTGACGTTACCATTAACTATAGTAATCATCAGTTGACCTTTTCCCTCCAAAAAAAAAAAAAAAAAACCCTTTGCATGCAGTCCTCAACAACTGACCGTCTAGGTGCTTCCAACTTTAGTACATGTGTAGCTAAAGCTCACACTAAACTTTATGAGGCACACACTATGTGCTACATGCTAGCAGTTCCTGTATAGTACCTCTCAGATAATACTGTATGGAATATGAAACTTTAAAAGTAATCAATTTTGATAAGAGCCATATCATATATATACATTATATATAATCTGTATAACCAACCTTTACCTATTACCACCCCCCCACACACGCACACACAGTGTCACAGATAGGTTCCTGGGTCTCTGAGTGATGCCACAGTCCCTGTCCTGGATGCTTTGCTAAGACTGAATCTCCTGTAAATCCTCCCTTCCTTGTGACCATGTAACAAGCTCTTGCTCACCCTGGACAGAAGCAGAGGGAGAGGCACACTGATGTTAGAGTCAGCCTGATGGCCATGAGCTGACCAGATACTCAAGTCCTTCCTCTGTCCTGAAAGCAAGACTGGCACATCACCCAATGGGCATCTATTTCTATATACATAGGAGCTATCACTAGAAACCCAGTAGAGGTCCCAAATCTAATGCTCAAAGTAAAATTAATGTGGTGTTGTGTAGAGGATTCTGATTTGGTGCTTGAGCCTTTTCAGTAAATGCAAAACTCTGGGAGTAACTGATAGTGGCCATAACTACAGTGGTGAGGAAGGACTTCTCTTGTATTACTTTAAATTAGTCATAGCATTCGATTTCTACTTATCTTGATTTATTATTACATTTTAGTTTTATTTTTGTGGATCATTTTATTTTTTAAATACCATTTTAATT
The DNA here is from genome assembly GCA_004025045.1 of Sigmodon hispidus. Lineage (NCBI taxonomy): Eukaryota > Metazoa > Chordata > Mammalia > Rodentia > Cricetidae > Sigmodon > Sigmodon hispidus. Next base: position 24,114 of record PVIH01005858.1, read on the forward strand.
TTAAAGATCTTATTTTATTTTTATTCCCTTCATCCTGTGTGTGTGTGTGTGTGTGTGTGTGTGTGTGTGTGTATGTGTGTGTGTGTGTGTGTGTGTGTGTGTGTGTGTTAGGGTGCTCATAGAGGCCAAAAGAGAGCATCAGATCCTGGAGCAGGAGTTCATAAGGTAGTGAACCGCTTGGCCTGGGTGCTGGGAACCAGACTCTAGTCCTCGGCATTCATACCGGCTGGCTTCTCTCCAGCTCCTCTTCTTGTTCTTATATAATGTCTGCAGAGTCATAGAGCCTTCCTGAATGAGTCCATTAGCACATACAGTATTAGGCTTCAGTATGAGACTTTTAAGCAGAATCTGTTTTTGTTGATTCCTTTCCCTATCCGGATCTCCCCCAGTAAGGCTCCACCTGCTCTCCCCACCCATAGCCTCCTTTCGGCCTTTTGATGCCTCTGCTTATTTAAACACAGGCAGACATTACAAGCTAGGATCCACAGAGGAGATAGTCAGGTTTGTCTCTTTAAATCTGGGTTATCTTACCCAATACAGCATCTCCCAGTTTAATCCATTTCCTTGAAAATTCTGTGATGTCTGTTTTCTTTATAGCTCAACAAAATCCCACCATGTCTGTGTACCATGTTTTTCCATTATCCATTCGGGGCCGATGCCATTAAGGCTGGTTCCATCAAAGTGAACACAGACTCATAGAGCTCCTGACAGAAGACCACGCTGACATTTCAGAACAGTGCCACACTCTTGATATCAGGGTAAAATGTGCTCTTTCCACTGTCACCTGTGATGTATTTGCCATCCACACCCTTTTCCTTCACTCATTTGGACAAATATAATCCTATCAATTACAGATGTGCCAATCGCATTTCATCAGAAAATCTGGACTTTGCCAGCAGAAATTTGAATACTGATGAACTTTTAATTTGACATGTACCCTTTGTTATATTGATTTTGGATGTAATGTTTTGCTGTTTGTTTTGTTCACAACAAAATCTGTATTTAAGAGTCCCACGTGTACACCAAATAAACCACTTCAGAGGAAGTAGTTTCAGAAAGACCTGGCATTTGGATCCACAAAGACTAAGGGAACATAAGGAGGAGAAAACAAAACAAATCTTTGACCTTGGAAATCTATTCCAGGCATACTGCAAAACCTCTCTGTTCCTGGAACACCTGGATGTCTCCTACTGTAGCCAACTGTCGGACGACATCATAAAGACAGTAGCCATTTTCTGTACTCGAATCACATCTCTCAACATCGCAGGATGTCCAAAGGTATGAATGGCAGCTGGCTCAGACAGGTCAAAGGGCAGCGGTCAGGGCTGGGCTTGACCTAGAACTGCCTGTTCAGTCCTGGCTGCTGGAATCACTGGATGCCTTTTCCATCTCCAAGCTGGAAATAGCTCTAGGATTTTATTTGTGCCAAGGTGGAATTTTAAAACACCCAAAACATTATTCTCATGCAAACATAATTATATGCCGGAGTTTCACGTAATTCATTAGTGAGAGAATCAGCAAAATATTGAAGTCATGGCATAAAGCACTAGAACAAACCGGGTGGGAACTGAACAGCTAGCACTGGGTTATGGGTCTTGGTTAGATTATTATCCTACCAGGCAACATGGCCAGAACCATGGGCTAGAATTTCTACCAGACAAGTAATTTGATGTCTCCTGGACAAAACAATACTAAATCTTGACACATAACTTCACTGACTTTGGTTCTTAGTAAATAATAAAGAGCATATGAAGTAAAGATTTAAGTCTCTAGGCATTTCCTCAGAGGGGTAAAAATGTCCCTGTGTCCCAACAAAAGGCCATGGTGTTATCTTCGGTCTTACTGTCAGAGTCTGACAACTTTCCTGACACTTATACATAAGATAAATAATGCTCATTATAAACACTGACCATGCAAATGTTTCTGGGGGAGTGAAGCACACTGCCAGGCCATCAGAGAAAACAAACTGCTGGCACTTATTATTTTTTTCTGAGTACAGAAAGATCAGAAATGGTTACAGATTTGTATTTTGTTCATTTTTAAATACTTTCAAAGCACAGTATAACCTACTTTCTTTTGTCTTCTAGAAACCCAAGCCTGGGTTAATATGGCAGATCAAATATACACAGATAATTTCCACTGAAACCCTATCACAGTTGCAGCCAAACAATGAGGGCCCATTTTGAAAAGAAAACCAAGCAAGGAAACAAGCAACACAATGGGGGGAACAAATTTAGGTGGCCTAAGACCCCTGAGCCCCGCCACAGCAGGGGAAGCTGGGACATCTGCTCCTTCCACAGACAGGGCTTTACACTCAGCAGCTCCATAGACTGCTGGGACTGCCCTAACTAAGCATTCTAGAGGAGCAGAGGCTGGGTCTCCTCTGCCCCACACCCACAACTCTCCACCTAAACCAAGAGCACGAGCATTCATTTTCTCAGTCCAGCTTTCTCAACCCTGGATAGTCCAGATACTCCAGACAGGCAGTTCTTTGCCAAGAGGGAGGGTGGTCCTGTCACCCTGCCCTCTAGGCAGGGGGCTCCTAGGAACCAGGCCCCTGTATGTCCATCTTGAAAACCAAGAATGTCTCCAGGTACTCCATTGTCTAGAGATGGTGAGGCAGAGGAGGGTTTCTGTGCAGGGAAATGCCATGGGTGAGTTTGGGCACAAAAGTAGGAGAAATGAGGCCTTTGAACACAGAAGGCAGACACTTGGGCAATTTCCCTTCTCACTCAGAATCCAGAATGTGGCTGCCCAAACTTTCCTTCAGGCAGATTAGATGACTCTTCTGTAGAGACGGCACCAGCCTCCATGAAAGACCCACAACTCTACCGCCCACTCTGGTCTGCAGGAGAGAGAGGCCCACACCATACATTTAGCTTCCACTCACAACCACAAACGGCCAGTCAAGCATTACCAGATCAGCAAGGAAGTCTCTAAACAGACTAAAAATTCAAACATGTTATCGGAGGGAACCTGGAGTTGGCAAAATATGCAGAAGAAAGAGACTATAAACCTTAAAAAATGCTCAGGAATTGCAGGCTGGTGAAGCTTGTTCTGCTATATACTTGCACTGGCTTCATTTGAACAGAATCATCTCAGTTCTCAGGGGCTGTGCACCGTTGCTGGGCTATGAATTCAGTGGCTTTACTGTTGGCTCAAGCGGATTGAGGGTGATTCTGGAACCTCCTGAATCTTCCACACTAACATATCAGCTAAAGAAGAGGCAGGAGGAGAAACGTTTAGAGTAAAACCTTTTTTTAGACAGGAGGGTCTTACACTTAGCCTAAACTAGCCTGGAACTTGTCAGTAGATCAGGCTGTCTCTGAACTAGACACCATTCTCTTCCTCAGCCTTTCAAGCAATGAAGTTACAGGTGTATATCACCATGCCCAACTACACAATTTCTTTTAATAACACACTTGGCTAGACCAAGGGAAACTGGGTGTTTTCCAGGTCCATCTCTCCTAGCTATAGGAGTCAGCTGTGTGAAGAAGCCAGCATGTTGGCTGCAGGCCCACCTGAGTCTGCACACTGACCATGAGCGCTCACAGCACGGTTCTCGGGAACCACTCTGGCTAGAGCAAAGGCAGATGAAGATGAGGGTAGCCTTTCTAGGGCTCTGCTAGAAGGAAGACAGGACTTTAGAGCCAGTGTTAGGAGCACAGGAAACTAAAAGGATTCCTTTTAAAGAAACAGTTCCTCTACAAACTACGGGATTCTCCTTTGTACCTACAGTAAAGATTTGACACAGATGAATTAACATCAAATGTACTTAGCATGTAGAGAAAGAAAGGAAGGTGGAGCAGATTTCCTCAGAATAAGGAATCTGGCTTGGTTCCCATCCCAGGCAGGCCAGTTAGCTCAGTTTGTGTCCTTCAGAAGAGGAAGGGACGCGTTGTGGGCCATCCAGTCACTTACTCGCTTCCCTTTGCCTCATTTCCTCCACTTGCTTTGCTTTTGAGGGGCCATAGAGCATGCTAGGAGTGTGGCTTATCACTCCAGCTGCCTACAGGTGAACTGTGATACCTGTTTTACCTGTCTCTGGGAAGGCTAGCTTCTCCCAGCAGCCTCCTCACCTCCAGGTCAGTCAGGAGTGCTGCGCTCTCATCCTTACAGCACTGAGATGCTAAGGAAAGAAAATGCCCGAGACCAAGAAGAAAGGTGGTTGCCATGGGCCCAGTGCAAAGCCTTAGCTGGGTTCTTAGTAGTGTGATTTGTCGTCACCTTTGATGTTGGCTTGAGGAAGAAGTTAGTAATAATTACAAAGGAAGAAATCAAAGGCAATAATGAGATATTTATACAATTCATCTTTGAGGGAAAAAAATCTCAGATAGGCAAGGGGGTAACTGTTATGTTGGTAAATGCATTGTGTTGGGGGTAGGCAGCAAGAAGCAGGCTCTGTATGCTGGTTACTGACTTGTCTGAGACACAATAGACAAGTGATGTGTGGTTTGGTGTGCAGATAGATAGGAAAGTACAGATGGGTTCAGTATTTCACAGAGCCCTGAGCAGCTGCCATAGGGAAGAAGTCTCCACCAGACATTCCCTTCACACTGTTGTCAAGGAGCTCCAGAAAGCAGCAACTTAGCTCCAGCCTTGGGTTTTCTACCTAAGGAACAAAATGACATGCTAAAATAAATTGCAGAGTGGCATCCTGTTTGTGGGGGGATTGGAGCAGAGCCCAAGGTGTCCAATGAGTCCCTCAGCTCAGGATGCTGTACTCCAGTAGTCCAGCTGTTCTTTAGAGCAACAGCTGAGAAAAAGGGACCCAGATGAATCAGTCAGGAGACTGTTTGGCATATGAATAATCAGAGGAGTTAGGGTTGACTGTGGAATATCCCTTATATTTATGTGTTTGAATACTTGGTCCCTAGCTGGTGGTATTCTTTCAAAGGTTCCTAAAGCTATGGAACCTTTATGAAGTGAAATCTTGGAAGTTCTTTCAGTATAGAGGTTTTAACATGGTCTGCTAGAGGTTCTATAATGGTTATAAAAAATAATCAATGAATCTTTTTTTTTAACCATGTATCAGCATGGAATGCTTGACATGTGATGTTGGATAATGTATATAATGTTACAATGCTACCAATCACCTCCAAAAGTTAATGGTTTGAACATTCAATCATTTTAAACTTTAAAAAAGATGTGTTTTAATTATGTATATGTACAGGTGTCAGCATGTAGATGTGTGTACTCAAGTGCAGTGCCCACAGAGGCCAAAGGTGCTGGATTCCCACTGGGGCTAGAGTTACAAGCAGTTTTAAACAGCCTACTATGGGTGCTCAGAACCCAACTCAGGTGCTTTGCAAGAGCAGTACACACTCTCAGTTCAGACATCTCTCCAGCCTAGACCTCTCCCATTTTATTTGCTCACAATCCACTAGGCCAGCAGTTTGGGCGGGTGCCAGGCTGTGCAGGATTGTTCACAAGGCTGCAGCCACCTGCTGGCTCCACTCAGAGCAGCCTGTACATGAGTCCTCAGCAGAGAGGGAGTTCTTTGACTGAACATGGTGTTTGCCCACCCACAGGCTCTCTGAGCTGCTTGTTGGGAATAACAATCTGTCCAGTGAGCCAAGGCCAGCAGCATCTTGTATCTGAAAGTTGGGAATATCAGCCACCTCATCTCCACTACCGGTTTCCAGCCCTTGAGTTATAACCCCAGACATCACACATGGAACTGGAAGCACAGATGTGGGCCCCTTCTCAGAGCTCCATGTCAAACCCTTCACTCTAAGTCCCACCTGCCTGGACCATCCCATCACCTCATTGTCCTGTAATGTTAAAGGATTTTTTTTTTCAATGACATCAGATCTGTAGAGACTCACATAGCATGGCAGCAATGTCTGAGAAATTTTTATGAGAATCAGTTACAATTCTGAACCTTGGTTCCAAGCATGTTCCAGAAACAGGGAATGCCTAGACAATGACAGCATCTATTTTCCCATTTGAAAGTATACATTTCAAACCAAAGGACTTTTCTGCATAATTCTCTTTATGTTAACAATGAGCTAAGCCTCATAGTATATGTTTTGTTTTTACATAGTATATGTATAAAGCAGAAAATTAAATCCAGTTGGAAAATTACTTTGGGGAGAGAAATCTAGATTACTCTGCAGCAGATTTCAGTCCATCCATAAATCAAAATCCAGGCCTAAGTCAGTGAAATACACAGCAATGGAGTTGAGTTACCTCGGCAGGATGGCTGAACACACTTGGCCAAGATCAGGCTGAGCTGATTTAACTGTCTATGGCTTCTGCCCATCTTCCCTGGCCTCACACCTACCGCTGTCCCCCCAGAACCCAGACGGACACTCATTTTTGCATATGATCTACTGGAGATGTTCATATCTTTCTCCTGGAAAGCTGATCCTGTATGGAGATGGACTTCAGGAGACAGGTTTGTAGTTCTGCAATGTAGAATGCTATTGAGCATATTTTCCAAACTGGTAAAGCTTTATACATGATTTCAAGCATGGGCAGCCCCACTGCTGTAGCATTGCCTATGTTCCTCATAACGACAGGGCAGGTACTAATTTCTAAGGAGAGTAAACAGTGTTTCTTCTCATCCAGACCAGAGATGCTTAAGTGAAAAAGAACAACAAAATCACAAGTCTTCTTAGTGTCACCCGAGGCAGGTATTTTGGAAGTAACCACAAACTAGGCTTATCATGGAATAGGAAAGCCTGCCAGGTCTTAATTTGTTTGCTATGGCCAAGAGTGCTTGCCCCATCTCCTGCCACTGGCTACTAATGCTCAGACTCAACTATCGACGTAACAGTATCACAAAGTTGGGCCTTTGCGGGGTAAGTTTAGAAGAGGTCATGGAAGGGACATTGCTATTATGGGGTCATGTCCTTATAAGAGGCAGAGGCTGGAGTTCTCTACGCCACTAAGAACATAATATGAGGCAGACATCTGCAAACCTATACCTCACCAGACACCACATGTAAAGCCATCTTGGTCTTGGACTTGGATTTCTCAGGCTTTAGAATGATAAGAAATAAGTGGTTGATATTTGAGGCATCTAATCAATCATATTTTATTACAGCACCCTAAATTAAAATACTGCTCTCCTGTGGGACAGAGTTGCTCAATAACTGCTTCTTACTTTGGCTGTATGTACAGATTACCGATGGAGGACTGGAGATGTTATCTGCAAAATGCCATTATCTACACATTTTGGATATCTCTGGCTGTATCCTCCTTACAGACCAGATCCTTCAGGACCTTCAAATAGGCTGTAAACAACTCCGGATCCTCAAGATGCAATTCTGCAGGTCCATTTCTGTGTAAGTAGGCAGCTGGATATAAAGGGGCTTGGAAATGCCAGGATAGCATAGCATGAGAATGTACCATTCATACTATGCAGCAATTTATATTTTGACTAGCTGAAACCAACATTGTGAGTTGAAGCAGGGATGCCCTTCTAAAATCAACTTCATGGTTTATATTCCTTCACAGAAGGCTTGGACTTTCAGCATGTTCCTCTCTATGGTCAAGCAGGCAAACAAAGTTATTTCTGCCCCTTGTCACTTAGCTCTAGTTCTACTGCTGAAATGTAGTCCACTCAGTTCATCCCCCTGGGTGAAGCAGCTCCCTCACCCAGACTGGAAGAACTTGGGACTAGGGGAAGTGGGCCACCTTCTGTGCTTGCTATTTGGACCATGGACCCACTAATTAGTTGCCTGTGGGTGTAATGGTGAAAAGCAAACACAGAAATGCATGCTGTGCTATGCACTTCCTGAGGCTGTGGAGAAATGCTTGTCTTACTATCACTCTTTCCCGTGACACCGAATGCCGCAAGCAGTGACCAATCCCAGCCCATTTCTCTTCTCTGTACTGAGTCAGCAGCAACTTCCTTCTTTGGATTTTTTCTCAGTCCCCTATTTGCTGTCCTTGCTCTTCTGTTTTTTTGGGGGGCCTGCCACCCAGCTCCCACGTAAACACACATGGAGGCTTACAAATGCCGGGCCTTAGCTTGGCTGTTTCTAGTCAGCTTTATCTTTTCTTTTAAATATTCATTAATTGTTAATAAAATTTCTTTTACATACTCTCCAGTGATACCCCTCCCATCTGTTTCTCACAGAGGGTAAGGCCTCACTTGAGTAGGCAACACGGATAGCCAGCTTTTTAAGCCCTGATTATGCTGTCCACCTTTTGTCTCTGGGCTTCTCCCTTTTCCCCCATGTACCTTACTCTCACTCCTACTCAGTCCTTATGTCTTCCTCTTTTCCTTCCCAGATTTCTTCTATTTATTCTGTCTACCAGCTCCGCCTATCCTTTCTCTCGCCTAGCTATTGCTTGGTCAGTTCTTTATTGGACTGTCAGGTGCTTTAGACAGGCACAGTAACACAGCTTCATAGAAGTAACACCTTAAAGTGGTATTCTGTAACAACTATTTGTTAAGTTTTTAATACCATATATCTTACAGAGCCTCTTGTCATGTGACAAGATGGATAAACACTATATTGCATAATGCACTCATCATAACTTTTATAGAATCTAAAACTTAAAAAACAAAACAAAACCTTAAGGACCACTGAATTTACTCTAGCTTGTAGCTGACTAGAGAACTGAGCTACACAACCCGCTATTTACACATTCCCAAACTTAGCAGCATTGACTACTTAGCCTCCTATCAACTAGCTGCAATTCCTTAAAACCAGTGCTTTCAGAAACCAGAGGTAACATATAATTTTGTCAACTTTCAAGCCTTTGCTCCCTAAATATGCATTTCCTTTCCCCCAAAGTCAAGGACACTGTTATCTCCAAATGTAATGTCCTGTATCAAAGTCAATGCCAGAGGTCTTGGCACATTTTTTCTTTACTATTTTAGTTTTTTTTAAATTTTTTTAATTTTTTTTTGATTTATTTATTTATTATGCATACAGTTTTACAGAAGAGGGCGCCAGACCTCATCATAGATGGTTGTGAGCTACCATGTGGATGCTGGGAACTGAACTCAGGTCCTCTGGAAGAACAGTCAGTGCTCTTAACCTCTGAGCCATCTCTCCAGCCCCTACTATTTTAGTTTTTATTGTAGACATCTTCTACCTACTCAGTGAAGTTTATTCCTAGGCTGTGAATGCATATACATGCAAACGTGCATTTGTGTTTTTTTTTCAGTTATCAAGAATGAGATCACTCCATTTCTTTCTTAGTATGTTATTGGTATATATAAAGCTATTGAGCTTTGAGTGTTTCTCATAACAGGATATTTTATTGAAGTGTTTATCAGATTGAAGAGTTTTTGAGAGGAGTCATTAGCCCATACTTAGTCAAATGCACATTAAAAAGATCATATGCTATGATCAAGGTGGTTTCACTGCAGTGATGAAAAGATGGTATAGCACATGCATTTGACTGTAAGTATTCTGCATCTCTGTTCAAGGAAGAGGAAATATGTGTATGCTTGTGTGTGTGTTTGCTTCCTTATTTCGTCCTAAGAAAATATAATATTTTTAATCATTTGGCTATGAACCTTTTTGAGTCATAGCCTTCCAAGAAAAATATATCCTAGAGACAAAACTACATAAATTTTTAGAAAGTTCATGGACACTAATAGAGTCCATCCTGCACCCTCAGGGGTCTGTGAACTCTGGTAAGGAGGCTGGGTCAGATTGTTCCTTCATGAAAGAAATTGGAGAAGCATCAGGCTGAGCACTTACTCAAAAGCACCGTAAATGACTTCTGTGTTCCTGCTTCTTGGCACATATAAGTGGCACATACTCTCTGCCTGGTAAACCCTGAAATTGGCTGAACTATAGATACTTTTGCCTGGGGTGCCAGATTTTTTGCACAATTCCCAACTTTTTCTCACAGCAAATGAAGCTCTGCATTGAATGAGATTAGTGATAATAAGTTTTCAATTCCAAATTTGAAAACTAGGGATTCCTTGTGTAGTCACTAATGCTCAGCACTGTTGTTGCAGGGCAGCAGCTCACAAAATGTCCTCTGTGGTCCAGCATCAGGAATACAGCTCTGGCAACCCTCCAAGTTGGTTTGGCTACGATTCTGAAGGCAATCCTCTTGAAGAGACTCATAGCAGAATACAACTTAGAAACTACTCAGAATTAATAGTCAAAGAGACATTCAGCAGTGACGAGGAAAGTCCAGACTCCAAATAGGAAAAACAAAACATCTGGAACTGAAGACATTTCTTCATTTGATGTTAATATTGTTAATGCTAGCTCCCAATAACAACACAAAAAAGCTGCGTGTCTCTGCTTCTTACTTCAACTGCAAATGTCCCCTTTATTTAATGAGACCCCACCCAAGGTAACCTGATCGAGTTATTTCCAAACCCTATTTATTTAATGTATGTGTGCCTGTGTGAGTGTGTGTGTGTGTGTGTGTGTGTGTGTGTGTGTGTGTGTGTGTGTGTATGTGTGTGTGTGCATGGAACTGCTGTTACAGATGACTGTAGCACTATGTAGGTTCTAGGAACCTAGCCTGGGTCTTCAAGGCCAGTCAAGACTTTTAACCATTAAGTCCAGCTCCAAGCAAACTAAGTTTAGATGAGATAATCAGATTAGCCTGGAAAGACAGGGCTTTTGTTGTTGTTGTTGTTTTAACAAGTAGGAATTGCTCTCCAGACAGGGAAGCAAGCAGAGACACGACCACAGAAATCAGCCAACTCTTGAGCCAAGGTGAGGACTCTGAGGACCTGCAAAGCTTTGCTATAAATGACATGGACATAAATTTTCAAAGGCAAAGGCTTTCATGTAATTCCCAGACATCTGACAATAAAGCCCTAGATTCAATACTCAACAGAAGTAAATTAAAGAGAAACAAGAGCAATGTGATCAAGTTCGTGCACAGCCTCAGGTCTTATCATGTCTGGGCTACACAGGAATTCTAACTATAAAATGCCAAAAAGACAAAAAAAAAACACCTTTTCAAACTTTTTCTACAAAGAACTGGCCTTTAATTTCATCTTTAATTTAACATGCTTCTATCATGAGTTTTTACCATTATTCTGTCCATTATCTTTCCCACTATAGATGCTGTCAGAACAGGAACGTGTCTTTTCTAACTGCCACACACAGGCTGTGTCTGGGGCATTACGTCAGCCATTTATCTCTTAAATGAGATTAGCCTATTTAACTACAAATTTGAAATAAAGTTAAAAAGTTGAAAGAATATTAAAAAGTCTTAGAAGGCCTCTACACTGTATTATTGTTGGGTATTTTTGTATCAGTCAAATGCTTTTGAAATAATTTCCCTCCCTCCTTTTGAATGTTTTTGAAATCAGTGGTAGAAAGGCTCATGGGTGTCAAGGGCAAGGGAACTTGTTAAACAGCAAGCTTTAAGATCTGAGCCAATGACTATGGAGAGTGAGACTTTGAACTAAACTTGGGGGTTGTAGCAGCTGCATGAAGGTTGGCCCCAGAAGCTTTCCCTGCCTGTTTCACGTGCACAACTGGGGGACAGGGAAGAGACAGCTTCTAAGAGACTAACATCTGCCTGGGAAGAACAGGCCAAGGAAAAACATACCCTGCCATCCCATGGACAAACTCTGCAGGGGCTTTATGGCCAGTTTGTTCCAGACTCTTAATGTCTTTTTAAAACCAAGAATGAGAAGCCTGTTCATTCATCCTGGGGATATGAACTTCAGAGCCTCAGAGAAGAATGGAAGGGCTAACAATTAGAATACTGAGCCATGCAAGGAGGCTGTTATGCATACTTCCACTAATAATCTTAACTGAATTCCAACTCATGATCTTTTGAGCTGTTGTTGGCTACTTTTATCAACTTTATTTTTAGTCATGAAATGTTTTTCTAATTGCCCAAGAGTGAAAAAATATAAAAATTGCCTCACCATTTCCTTTGCATAATATACAATCACTACACAAAATATCCCAGCATGTCAGATATTCCCTTATATAAATTCTGATTTCATAGAGAGTGAATTCTATGGGGACAATTACAGATCAACAAGGCTGACTTTATTTCATAAATAAGATATTAGAATGTACAGATATGGGACTTATAAATAATATGTAGAAATGTTTATCTGAAATCAATGTAATCCAACAAATTGATCTGCTCAGTACAGTATAGTTTTTAATGTTACAGTAGGCATTTCTGAAGAAATGGAATTCATAGAGTAACACTATAAAGCACATCTTACTTATACAGTGTAACTGTATATTCATACATCTGGTGACAGAATAACCCCTTTCCCATAGTGAGGTACATCATAACCTAAACAAGATACATAAAGATCAGAACCATCCACTTCATCTGCATGATAAGTGTTTTATTCACAACTTAGGGACAATGCCATAGGAGGTACTAGGAAGACAATCTGCGGCATGGGTGTCACAATACCAACAATCCTAAAGTGACTCCAACAACTGGCACCTTCACATAGTCATCTCGAGTGGGAACTCAAGGTGTGAGGTGACAGTCACGTAATCATGTCATATATCTTGGCCAACCAAGCAGAGATTTCTCCAGCTTACAGGAAAGTCAGAATTCAGAGCATCAGAGCAGGAGGACTCCGTGTGTTTTGCTTGGACCCACATGAGGAAGAAGATGGGCATGTGGGTAGTCTTTAGAAGGAGTGATTATTTATGAAAGCCAGTAAGAAAATGATATCAGACATAAAGAATGTGACTTTTCCTATAGTGTTAGTGAATCTGGGAGACTTCTCCCCGCAGCTCCCCAACAGTATCCTTGGCCTGGCCAACACCTTTACTCCAGCCTTGTGACACACACACCTAGCACAAGGCCAGTATAAGCTGCTAAGAGTGATCTGACATCACTAAATCTGTACAACTGCTCACTGCTCTCTTGTCTCGTTCAAGGATTTGCTTTTTATTTCTTCAGTAACCTGTAGTTGATCAATTCCAAGAATAAGTAATACATAAGTTTTAAATCGTGTGTCACCTGAAGTAGCATGAGGAAACCTTATGCTTTTCCATTCAGGATGAGAGTCAGTCCTTTGCCATGCACATGCATGCTCTAAGTGTATACTATGGGGCTGTCAGTCACTTGGTAGCCACCCTGGCCATCCAACTATTGTAGCAGTGTCACAGTGCCAGAGATTAGGAAGTCTTCATCTTAGTGACAACTCAGACAGAGTGATATTTGCAATTGGGTCTAGCAGATAGAAGCCACAAATGTTGTAAGGAAAAAGATAAAAGTTGTCAACTTAGTAAGAAAACAAAACCAAACAAAATTATAGGCTCTATACCCAGGGTGGACACACTGTATGTGAAATTGTAAAGAAGGAAAAGAAAATCCATCTATTTTGCTATTAGAACTATTTGGCAGGAGTACAAAACTGCTCAGTTGAACAGAAAAGGCATTAATCTGGCATATGTGTTTATTAAAAAACACAGTGCACAATGGTTGCCACGAGTTTCAGGCATCACCAGAAGTCAGAACATATCTCAGGGGCTTCTGTAATCTGGAACATAGCAATAGAAAATCAGTCCTACAGCTAGGTGCACGTTCTGCCAAGGTCCCTCTGAGACCGTGCACCTGTGCTCCCAGCTAATGTTCTTGTTTTGACATATATAGGAACACTGGTGTCTGTATTTTATACTCACAAGTCTGTCAGCTCACATTAAGATTAATAAATACAGCTGAAACCATCCTTAGTCCTGCAGTTTCAGAGACTGGAACCAGCTCTGATGTTTAAAACTCACAGTGCCTTTGGGGGCAATGGCATTTATCCACCTTTCATGCTTGCTTGCTTGATTCATGAGTCCTGAAATAAAAGTTACACCAAGTTCAGTTTAGTGGCCAAGAACAATATTTAATCACACCAGTCTGACACTAGTATCTCAAAGAGGCAGAAATGCCTAAGAATGAGACCTTTGTAAAACAGCAGCTTCAGTTAGGAAAGCCGGAAAAGGTTGTGGGGTCTGTGCCTCCTCTGCTGTTATAACAACTGACGTGAGTTATTGCATGTGTACTGGTTTCAGGGTAAGTTAAAAAGGAGACTTCTGCTGATGCATTTGAGGTACATAACACAGTCAGTGTGACAAGCACAGCACATCTACCGCCCCACACCTCCTTACACACTGTGATCCCTGTCCACTGGGGCCCACTTTGGAAAGTGGGTCTAGGGTAGGTCTTTTGGTCACTGGACTGAGGTCCTGGCCCTTCTTCTGCCTCTTTTCACTTTGCAGCCCTAAAGTGAGCAGCTGTTCTGCTGCCTCAGCACAAGCCCACAGGTAAAGAGGCCTGCGGACCGGAGACTGGGGCTCCCCAAACTGTGAGCCAATCATTCGCACTAAGTTGATTAGCTCAGATATTTATTGTTGGTTTCCTCTTCTCCTGCACTCCAGCTGCCCATAGCATAGCTACCAATAACTAGAGACACATTTTACCTGGAACCATCACACATATCAGAATCTCAGAAGGAATCTGGCACCAGGAAATACACAGATACCACACTTTCCTAAGAACCAGAGAGGGCAACAGAAACCAAGAAACAAAACACCCATCCAAAACAAAGACGGGGCCAGATATTGGCAACTAGAATTATAACCATCTCAAATCCAGATGCCTAGATACCCGTGTAAAGACAGTAACAACTAGAATAATATATCTCAATTAGAGCCCACCACCCCTACCACAGCTGACCATAAGTATCGCAACACAGCTGAAACACAAGAAAAAGACCTTAATGTAGCCATTATGAATATGATAGAGGTCCTTGAAGAGGAAATTAGTCAATATCTTAAAGAAATCTGTGAAAACATAGAGAAAAGAGATGAACAAAACCATTGAAGACTTGAAGGTAGAAACAGAAACAATAAAGAAAAATCAAATTGAGGGAAGTAAAAAATTTGGAAACTTGTACAGGACCTTGGAAGCAAGCTTCACCAACAGAATACAAGAGATGGAAGACAGAATCTCAGGCACTGAAGATACAACAGAAGAAATGAATACCTTGGTCAAAGAAAATGTTAAATCTAAAATATTCCTGGCACAGGATATCCAAGGAATCTGGGACACTATGAAAAGATCAGATCTAAAAATAACAGAAACAAGTAAGAAAGAAAAACCCAGGTCAAAGGCACAAAGTATTTTTAACAAAATCATAGAAGAAAATTTCCCAACCTAAAGGAGGAGATGCCTATAAAGGTACAAGAAGCCTACAGAACACTAACTAGACTGGGACAGCAACAACAAGATTCCCTCTGTCACATAATAACGAAAACCCTAAATATACACAACAAAGAAAGAATCTTAAAAGCTGAAAGGTAGAAAGAGTAACATATGAAGATAGACCTATTAGAATAACACCTGTCTTGTCAATTAAAGTTCAGAAGGGCCTGGACAGATTGTGGACTCTAAGAGACCACAGATGCCAGCCCAGACTACTACATCCAGTAATAACAATAGATGGAGAAAATAAGATATCCCATGATAAAACCAAATTAAAGCAATATATATATCTATAACTAAATCTATATCTCTGTATCTATCTATCTACCTACGTACCTGTCTATCTCCAGCCCTACAGAAGATGGTAGAAGGAAACTCCAACCTAAAAAGTTAATCATACCTAAGAAAACATGGTGAATAAATAACCCCAGACCAGCAAATCAAAAGAGGGGATATGCATGCACATACCACAACACAGTAACAGAAATCAAGAAACATTACTCAATGGTATCTCTCAATATGAATGGTCTCAATTCCCCAATACGGATCTATAGTCCCCAGTGAAATAGAAATAGTCATTAAAAGTCTCCGAATATCCCACCCCCCAAAAAGTTCAAGACCAGATAGTTTTAGCACAGAATTCTACCAGACTTTCAAAGAAGAGTTGACAGCAATACTCCCCAAATTATTCTATAAAATAGAAAGAGAAAGACTATTGCCCAATTCATTTTATGAGGTCACAGTCATACTAATATTCAGACCACAAAGACACAAAAGAAAGAGAATTATAAACCAATACCTTATGAACACAGATGCAAAAAATCTCAATAAAATATTTACAAACCGAATCTAAGAATACATCAAAAAGATCATCCACCATTGTCAAGTAGACTTCATCCCAGAGATGCAAAGATGGTTCAACATACATAATGTAATCTACCACATAAGCAAGTGAAGACAGAACCACAGGATCATCTCAATCGATGCAGAAAAGGCCTTTGACAAAACCCAACACTACCTCATGATGTAAGTCCTCGAGAGAATAGAGATAAAGGCAAATCAACAAGAAGGGAGTTTACAGAAAGCTCATAGCCAGCATCAACTTAAATGGGGGAGAAACTCAAAGTAATTCCAGAAAAACCAGGAACAAGGCAAGGATGCCCACTCCCTCCATACCTATTCCACACAGTACTTGGCATCTTAGAGCAGTAAGACAACTGAAGGAGATCAAGAGGATACAGATCAGGAAGGAAGACGTCAGAGTGTCTCTATTTGCAGATGATAATATAGTATACATAAGTGACCCTATAAATTGCACCAGGCAATTTCTACCCCAATAAACACTTTCTGCAAAGTAGCTGGATACAAATTAACTCACAAAAATCAGTAGCCCTCCCATACACAAAGGAAAAATGGACTGAGAAAAAAAAATCATGGAAACACTTTACACAATAGCCTCAAATAATATAAAAATCTTAGGCATCCAGTTAAGCAAATGAACAGCCTGTATGATATAAGCTCTGATATTGAAGAAATGAATTAAAAAAGATATCAGAAGATGGAAAGATCTCCCATGCTCATGAATCCAAAGGAAATCATAGAACAGGAATGCATGTGATACATTCTAGGTGAAACATGAAAAGCATGGGCAAAGCCTGAGCCTGAGGGCTATTCTGACTGGAAAGGCTTCTTACAGAAATTATCCAGAAGTCAGGCTGCAGACATAATCCAGAGCTCTTAGACGTAAGGGTAGAATTTCTGTTTCTCTGCCTCATAGGCCATGCAGAAGGCCCAGATGAGCTGAGCTCAGCTTCTTCTAACACAACTTACAAATAAAGCTGCTTATTATTTTTAGAATTAGGTTTCCAATTAGACATGTGTACAGAAAAGAATAATGTGGTCTGATGTTCTGAGTCAGTCTTTATTTTAGGCGCATCATGAAGAGGGCCTCTGGTCCTGGGAAGCTACCTGTTTAAGGATCAAAGCATAGGATGAGAGTTTTTCTGTTCACACAGCACTGACAGACTGCTCTGCTTCCGTCTCCCTGATGCACTTGGCCAAAACCAGCCTTAGGATGCCCTGTGCATCACTGCAGACTCTGCTGGCCCTGACCCTGGCAGTGAACAAGAAAGGACTTGCTCTGCTGCAGTTGGACCTCGTCTGGTTCACAAGTGGAGCCAGAGTTTAGAGCCAAATACACAGGAAAAAGACAAAAGCTTAAAGATTTTAAAAACCAATCAGTATTGTGCCTCCTCATAGCATTCACTGGCCTTTTCCTTCTACCAAAATTGTGAAAGATCTATTGTAACTTGAGACAGACTGTGTAGAGGCCAGGCCACTGAATCCATTGTAACCTTTGCTCTCACCCATCACAGTTCTCTCTAACTTTTCCCCACAAGAAACTTAAACTGATCATTCCAATATGCAAACCTGATTATGTGAATCCCAGGGTAAAGCTTTTCAATACTCTCAATATAAAATTAAGATCAGCTGCCTTTACCTAAATCCTCTGCTACCTTTTACTCTACTTTCTTCTGTTCTCTTATATTCGAGTCACTTTTACTCACTTTCTCACTCTCACACTAATCTACTTTAGATGCAACCCCTGCACACTGAACTGCACCACCCGGAACACCTCTATCTAACGAGCGCTTGGCCAGCACTGATGTCTTTCTTAATAGAATATAAGCTCCTCAGGAGGCAGAAGGTCAGCATTTATAGCTTCTGCATTCCTAGCTCCTAGCAGTGTCTGACTCCAGAAGTGTTTGTTGAGTGACTGTCCAAATAAAAACAGGAAAGGACAGGAAGAAGAAGAGCTGGGCTGAAGAAAGATAATTGTATATGCATGTAAAGTCTGAGGTGGCACTAGGTAGCTCCTGGCTCTTTATAAACTCAGGAGGTCACATATGGAGGCAGTACTTGGTGGGCTAAAGCAAAGTGTTACAAATTCTGACTAGCCTGGACTACTCAGGGAGACTTTGCCTAAAAGACAAGCAAAATCAACCCACCCCAAGTCTCAGGTTGATTCTTGGCACAATTCACATAGTCTGACATGAATCACATTTTTATCTTGTAATTACGATTCTGCCTACTAGGCACTGAGTCAGACCTAGGAATGTACAGATTAGATATTTTTATCCTTATAAATTTTTGTCAACATTTTTTGTTTTTAGCAGATTGCACTCTTAACTCACATGACTAGAAAAAGATCTTTTAAAACTGAAACTTGACTTTATGAAGAACACGCATTCATATTCTTTCTCTAGCCATTGTCTCATGGGTAATGCTGTAGCAGATGTACACATGCAGCTTTTTTCAGTATCCTTCCCGATGACATTGTGTTAGAATTTAAAGAGCAATGCCAACATTAATGTTAGTAGCCATTAAAACAAACACTTAAGATAGTATAACCATTAGATGTAATGAAAAATGTACAAAATGATTTAAGTTGTGGAGCTGAGAATTTGCCATAGCTAAAGAGCAGATTACATTGTGTCTGTCTAATCATGCAGCTCATTAAGGCTTGCATAATAATAAACCTTAATTTTCAAGTTCAAGAAATGCTTTCTTCCCCCAGGAAATGGATGTAAGTACACTGTATATGAGGACAGAACTTCTGAGTGATCCGAAATGACTGAAGGAGGCCTTTTCAATGACTGTATTATATATGACAGTCACTGGGAGAACAATGGAAAACACTAGAGCGTGAGAATGGAAAAGAACAAAACCTCAGTTAACACACTGCCACTTGTGCTTGGACAGTGAGCATCCAGCAAGGCCACACGCCACCCTTACCTGTAACCGTCACATTGCCACCTTTGTGATCTTTGGCCACTTCCTGAACATGAGCTTCTGTGTCCACAACCACGTCTCTTCCTGACAACTTTAAATAAGCTCGTAGAGCAGATGGGGCCTTGACAGCAATAGAGCCTGTGGTAAATTTAGAAAAAAAATACAAATAAATCAAATTAGAAATTTAATTGGAAAATATTGCGCCTGCTTTACTGTGTCCCCTCCTTGGTAGCAATGGATTTTCCTTTTCCCAGGCACAGTATGCTCTGAAAATACTCACCACAACTCTGTCAAGAGTATGAGCATCACAACATTAAAAACTACTAGCTCTTCTTTTGCTAACATCCAACTCATTCATACCAAAAAGGAGTAGTAATTTACCATTACGCACATGGCCCAGATGCTGTCAGTGAGCATTTGCAAAGAGCCAGACAATCACCATTTCAACTTCACATTCCACTGTCACTCCAGCTTTATTTACTGTGGGGATTTGTTGAGGCCCCCACTGCAGGTGCAGTGAGGATGGAGGGTTAGTGTACTGGTGACAAAAAGTCACTCTGGTGTCTCACACACCGCTACCTCACTGTCCAGCACCACCCAGGACCTCACTGATCTCTATACCACATCAACCACAGGATCCTGTATGTTTAGTTCTGCCTGGAGTGCAAGGAAAAAGTAACATTATTTGGATTCCAGCTGACTAATGTTCCTTTACAGTCAGTTACAGACCTTTAAATACTGATAGGAAAGCACTCAGCCTTATTTTAGTGTAGTATGCTTGTTGTTTTAAAGGAAGATTATAAGATTCTAAAGAAATAAATCAGAAAAAGTACTCCATTAACTGTGAAATCCCTGTGGAAGGATCTCAGTGCAAGTTCACCAGCACATCCTATTTCATCAGCTTCGTTCTGCTTCTCATCAAAGTTAGAGTCTTCTGCCATAAGGTATCAGCTATCTCCAGGACAAAGATAGGCTGATAGACACTGTTCCTTCTAGAATTCACTTACATAGGGTCAGTTTCCTTCTAGTCAGCTTTGCATGTCTGATGGCAGGATGTTTGGGTTCTGATGGACTTCCTGGGGCTGATGAGATGGCTCAGCAGGTAAGACTCCTTTTGTACAAGCATGAGGACCTGAGTTTAGATCTCAGAACTCATCTGATGAGCCAGGCATACCGGGGGAGGGCAGAGCCAGGAGGACTGCTGAGACCCTGGCTGCTGGCTTAGCTTCAGGTTCCGTGAGAAATCGTGTCTCAGAGGGTGGAGAGCAATAAGTAGGATACCCAGTCGGCCTCTGGCCTCCACACACATGTACATACACACCACACATACTTTCATTCATATAAAGAGAGAAGGGAGCCAAGTAGACAAACCTCCTTATGAGCATCAGTTGACACTACCCTCTCAAAACTCCAAAAAGTGAATTAATTCTAATAATGCCACAACCTGAAAGCATACTATGTGAGGTCAATTCATCTTCCCTAGGACATGCTCAGTGGAAATGTCAGCACTCACAGGTAAAGCTGGCTCCCAAGCTCAAACACAGACTTTCTGAAGGGGTAAATAAGGTCATTCATCATGTTTGATATCATAGGACAGAATAAGCATTCTAACGTGTCCTCAGCCAACATGGCAAATGATGCAGACCTCAGGCATCCAAGTAGCTGGCCCTGAATCCACAGCAAGACAGTGGACAGCAAAGCTGGAACAGATTGCCAAGGTCTTTAACCAATACTGAACAATGAGCCCCAAGGAAGAGATAGATATCATTTCTAGCTAGCTCTTAGCTGTCAGGAACGTGGTTGCAGTAGGAAAAAAAATCATAATCCTAATCAAGTATTACAATATCATATTATATTTTAATATGGTGTTGGAACAATGCTATAACTAATACTCAAAAATATTTTGGTGGATAAAAAGTGATAAACTTCAAAGTTAAAAAAAAAGTTTGTTTTTTTTTTTTATCCACTGCACAATACAAGAAATAACTTTCACAGAAGAGCTGTTTATTCAAAACTTTTTTTGTAAAAAAAAAAAATTCTGCTACTAGTTACATTCATGGTTAACAGTTTCCCTCTTGAATTTTTATGAGAGTAAAATTATATGGCTGACATTTTAAATTAGAATTGCCCTGTGCGTGCATATGTATGTGTGTGTTTAAGTACTTGGTACCCAGTAGGGGGAACTGTGCTTTGATGGAGGAGTTTTGTTACTGCAGGCAGGCTGTGAGGTTTCAAAAGCCCACACCATTCCCAGTTGTTCCTTCTCTGCTTCTGATCAAGATGTAAAATCCCAGCTACTACTCCAGTGCCATGCCTGTCTGCTGCCATAATCCCCACCATGATGATCATGGACTCTAACCCTTTCAAACTGTAAGTTCCAAGTAAATAATTTCTTTAATAAGTTGCCTTGGTCATGGTATCTTATCACAGCAATGGAAAAGTAACTAAGACAAAGTTAGCAGTTTTGTGAGGACAAGATTGTATGGACTGGTTTTGTCTGCCAACTTGACTCAAGTTAGTCATCAGAGGGAGGAGCCTGAGCTGAGGAAATGCCTCCCTGAGATCCAGCTGGAAGGCATTTTCTAATTTAGTGATCAATGGGGGAGGGCCCTGCTCATGGGGGGGCATGCCATCCCTGGGCTGTTGGTGCTGGGCTCTGTAAGTATTGCACAGTTAGAATAAAACCTGGAGCCAGATATTGGGAAAAAGCTAAAATATCAGAGGGACAGGAAACAAATCACAGCCAATTCTCACCCAGCCAACTCCTCAGGCCAAAGCGGGCAGGTTCTATCTCCACGAGTTTCCCATAGGCAAAAGGAAGAAAGAACTTTTGTCTTCTCCTCATTATCTTTCTTTCCCTGCCCAGCAATTTCAATTCCTGGATCAACTTTCCTAGTGCTAGGACTAAATGTGGCTCTGTTTGGTCCTGAGGATCCTTGCCTCCCAAGTGCTGACATTAAAGGCGTGGGTCACCAATCTCTGACCTTCCTGGCTTGGCTCTGTGGATGGCTCTGTCCTCTGATATTCCAGATTATTTTTTATTAAATATACAATATATCACCACATATGGAAGGTGGGCTGAGCAAACCATGAGAAGCAAGCCAGTAAGCAGTAACTCCTCCATGGTCTCTGTATCAGCTCCTGCCCCCAAGATCCTGCCGTTTGAGTTCCTGTCCTGACTTTCTTCAGTGATAAACAGCAATTCTGAAGTATAAGCCTAATAAATCTGTTCTTCCCCAACTCGCTTCATGGTCACGATGTTTCATTGCAGCAAAAGAAACCCTAAAGGTCATATCCTGTTTTAAAGAAAACCAGGAATTCTGCCTATGTGCCAGCCCCAGTTTCAGTTCTACCTTGTGCCCAGTAGCTCTCTATTGACTCAGGTAAATCACCCTGATTGGACAGAAGACTATTACACGACAGAACAGCAACTAGTGTCTGAAAGGAAATAGCATCCTTATAAACACACAGTCCCATCCCAGCCAATATGCAAATGATTATGCATACTGTTCTTAGTGTTTTAAGTCTCTTATACAAGAGTACAGTCCTAATTTTCTGCACCTCAGTCCATAGCTAAGCTATGCTGTCACCTGTTACCATGCACACCTGTCTGCCTACAAATAGAATTAGTTTTCAGAGGAATAAAAAGTGTACTTAAAATGACTGATATTCAGCTTTCCAGTGAACAAAAGGTATACAATTTTAAATAAAATATGTGAACTCAGACTCAGTACTTGAATGAGAAATTATACAGTCAAGTACATCAGAGGTTTGCTTTGAGGACCATTATGGGACCTCTTCAGGACCAGTGACAGCAGGGGAGGTTCTCTATGGGCTGGCAAGAAAGCCTTAATTTAGAGGGTTTTTCCCCCTACAAATAATACTCTGACAAAATTAAAAGATTCACACAGAACATGAGAAAGTCTACACTAACAGTCAAAATACAATACCATTTTTGTTTATCCTACAATAAAAAGTTTGTCTTCATGGACATCTGTCCTAAACATAGATTTCTGACTGGCTTAGAGAGCTCAATAACCAGTGTCTAAATCAGGATCTAACAGGGAAAAAGTTCTCAAAGTCACTGTAGATAAGCGGCCCCTGTTTCCCAGCTATTACATCACCCTGTCCTCACACTCACCTTCCTGTGACGTCAGTGCCACCTCCCCCAGTTGGCTGACATAAACGTCTATGGTACCTTGGTGACTTGAGGCTTTCAGAGAGCCAGAGGATGAATCTGGGAGAAAGAAATTGTAACCATAATTGTTCTTAATGAAGTAAATGAAATTATAAACTAGAAATAAAAGGCCTTGCTTTAAGGGTAAGAACTTATAAACCTTGCAAGGCTTTGTATTTTCCTCATAACAATGTTATTATTTTATCAAAATATAAACAAACATTAGAAATTTAGAAACATAAACCTAGACAACTAATAAAACTAATTTACAGAATTCTGAATATGCATCTCTTCTTAAAATTTTAAGGGTATGGTTGTTTTGCCAGCATGTATATCTATGTACCCCTTGCATGGTGGATATCCACAGAAGCTCAAAGAGGGCATCAGGTCCCTGTTACAGACAGCTGTAAGCCACCAAGTGGTTGCTAGGAATCAAGCCTAGGTCCTCTGAAGAGCAGCCAGTGTCCTTAACCACTGATTGTAGGAAGGATGGCATGTAACAATTGGTAGCCAATGCCAAGACCAGCAAGCATCACTTAAGCATTTCGTTTTTTCTCAAACTGACAAATTTAGTAAACTTCCAGCCAAAGATGTTTACCGTGTTCAGTTTATAATAAACAGGAGCAAAGTTAGTGAGAAATCAAAACATTTCACATTTCTCTTTCAGCAAACTTCCCGTAGTAAGAGTGACAGGTTATCCACATGAGGCTTGCTGCATTTCTTGGCGGCACAACAAGGGTATGGAGCAATCACAGGAAGATGACAGGCTGTTTTCAGCTTACATCTAATACTTTACTAGTTTATACATGTCTTAAATAAGGACAAGGAAATCTTGTACGGACTCAAACTTTATGGTGTGGTGTTGTCACTGACTCTTGTTTGCAGCAGAACAACAGTCTAAGGTCAGGAGAACAAAGTTAGAGACAGGGAACTGTAGAATGACATGAAGTGCCAGTGCTGAGGGTTGTCTTCCCACTCCCAGGGCCACCAGACTATGACGTAATACACAGCCCAACTGTACCGAGAAGGTCAGGGCACATTCTGTTCAAGAGCCTTTCTTAAAGTATATTTTATCACGAGCCTTATCAAAGTTCCTAGCTTTCACCCCTAGGAACTGTAGATGAAGTAGATGAAGATGTCAGGAGACAGAGACTGGCTATGTCATTGCTAGGTGAGAACCAACAGGAACTTCATTAAAAGCCTCTTATTAAACCCTAAAAGAAGCCATGTAAAAACATATTCTGGTAACAGCAAACATGTAGGCCACCTAATATGTACATGTATGACTCCAGCTTGAACAAAGTATTTGAAAAATAGTTTGACTTTCTTTCTCTGGGGAAGGGAGACTACAACAATGTCAGGTGATCTATAAACAATGCTTTCATTCCTGTCACCAGGCAAAGTAATTATATTTGAATGTTATCAGTCTTGAGCTTTGTGAATGTCTCATTTTCCAAAGCTGTCAAGAAATAAGACATGTCTTATAAAGAGAAAACAGGCGTGATATTTAAAACCTATAAGGCAAATATTAAATCTCAAAAATATGTTTGCTTATGTAAGACCTGCACAGTAATAACAGCAGTTGACATTCCAGTGTGGTTGGGGAAATCTCACAAGGTCCCACCCCTACATGAAGAGCTGTAGGCAATGGCTACATGGCTGCCGAAAGGGCAGTAAGTCGGAATGAGTTTATAGTAGTTATCTGATCCAGTCAGACCTAAACATGCACACACGTGCATAAATAACACCAGGTGAACTCAGCAGGCTGTATTTATATGCATGCATATATATATATATATATATACACACAAACACACACAAATTTGAGGGGGGCACTGGAGGAATTAGGGTAAGAGGGGTGGGAATGATGTAAACACAAGTGTTCATGTATACTATAAGCCTCAAAAATTTTAGATAAAAAACTGATAGTTTGCATTTTTAAAAGTTATGCAGCAAAATAAACTTTCTATACTACAAATTACTGAAATCAAGTCACCAAGAGTAAAATGAAGGTTTTATCTACAAGAATTCCATCCTTTAAAGGTTACATGAGAATGTTAATGTGAAGAAATTCTACAGCTCTTGGAAATGTCTTAAGGGAGTAGGCAGGAGAACAGAAGCTGTAGAGCAGATGGACAGATCTGTAGACTCCCTCAGAGAATTATCTATCAGTAGAATTCTGGACGAAGATCTTGTCTGGCAGAGACCACTAAATTAATTTTTAATTACTCAAAAGAGAAATACTGATGTCAACCACCAGCTTAACATCATACTCAAGCAAAAAACATGTTTTTGTAACATATTTTTTTAACAGGAGAAAAACAACTAAGTTTGAAATGCTAACATTTTAAATATGTTGTTTTCATTTAGATAAATGTAAACTTCCTCAAAATTGGGTAAGCATGTTCAAAGCAAGTTTTTAATATTTTTAAATTTCAACTTTCAAATTATCAAGGAGGAAGAAGTTGTTTGCTGACTGATTCATAGGTTCTTAAAGCTATTCAAAGTGCGAGAGTAGGCAGGTTTTATACATAGGACATGAGATTGAAAAGGTAGAATGTTAAGGTAACTTCAAGTTTTCCATGAGGTCACCTCTAAGAAAGAAAGGGAAAACAGACCTCTGGGACAGAAGTGAGACAAACCATGGTCACCTTTTCAAAAGATGAAACACAGTTTGGCAACACTTTGAAAGCTAACAGGGAGTGGCCAAAGTTAGCTAGGCAAGCAATTCTGCCAGCACTCCGGTCCCACCAGCAGCACACGGCCCTGCTTTTTGCTGCCCACTCCCTGCAGTTTCAGAAGGGTCTTGTTTCAGAATAGATACTATAGGTTGAGCATCTTGAACAGACAATAGCTGCCATCTGAGCTCTATTGGGATGTGCACGACATACACAAAGTTCCAGTCTCACCCCATTCCATCTGAGGCTTGTTCTTGTCAGCCCTCTGTGTTGGAGCGCTGCATGAGAGATATGCTGACAGGCCTTTTGGTTGTTATTCTGGTGACCTCAATGAAAATGCTTCCCCTCTTCCCTGATGGCCTAACTGCAGCAACTCTCTTTTCCATAAGCCACCTCCATCCCATTACTTCCTCACTGCACTTAGGGTGATCTACACTTTTGCTATTTACATGTCTATTCTTTTTCTTCCTGGCACTCAAAGGTGACAGCTTCTAGACAAAAACAGTGATCTTGATGACTAATATATTTCCTAGTAGTAAAGGTATTCAAGATGTATAGCAGACATGCAGACACTTGTAAACACAGATGAAAAGAGTATTGGGGTACTAATGGTTGACTTAAATGATAACAGTTTTGGAAACAATTTATATACACGGGGGGGGGAAGGTGGGGAGAGAACGAGAGAGAGAATATTCTTTTCTTCAAAGAGTTAATGTAGCTGTTTAAAGAACTTGAGGAATTTATATGATTTTCTTTCTTAATATTAGGTTCAGGGCATCTCCTCTGAGTTCTGACCTATCTACACATGACCTACATATCGCGTGAGGCTTGTGAGACAAACTATAGGTTTTAATAAGACAACACAACTATAGATGTTGTAAGTCATTACCAACCAGCATCTTGACACATACCCACTGCAATGTTACCCATCTTGCTTTGTAATATGATATTTCCTGCAAAAGAGAAAATAAGAATTTTAAATTACTATAGAGAGTACAGAAGGAACTGTATTCTAAAGAATCCTAATGCATGCTGCATACCCACAATGTCATTTAATACTACTACTACTGTTTTGGTCATTTTTGTTAGAATCCGAAATCCAGACAGAGATTTTGTTGCAGTTCTGAGACCAGTGACTGTAGGCTGACACTCTCCACCTCTCTCCCCACACTGAAGGCTTCATAGCACAGCCACAAAACAATCGCACTTACACATGCAGGAGAGGTAACGACACCCTGACAACATGTACTTCCTACACATTTCAACCTAAACATTAACATCAATCCACTAATTAGATCGCACAAAGCCAGTTCTAGCCAAGGAACACAAATGTTTCAGGGAAATGTCTTTTTTCCAGGCCAGTTGGCACATCTGTTGGATTGAAGTAGCTTCTGAGCCAAGTGTTAAAGCAGTTTAGGAAAACAACAATGGACACACAGCTGCATGACTAACAAAGAGAAAGGCTTCAAAGCTTCCCACTTGGAAGTGAAAATGTATTTTCCAGAATCACGATAGGGTGTCACAACCCTTCCTCTCCGCCCCCTTAGCTCTTCACATGTGTGTTTGTGGGAACAAGTACTCCAAGAATCAGAGATTCTTAGCTTCTCTCCCCAAACGTATGCAACAGCATCATCTTTTCTAATATATTCTAAAACTACAGAAACAAGGAATAACGTGAATACAAAATTAATCAATTCAAAATTATTTCATATGTTTTATAAATAACAGTGTGCCAATTTCTGGAAAAAGTAAAAATAAAGAAATGATTCATTTGCCCAATAGGCAGACATGCATGGTGGCAAAAAGTAGTTGTAAAGGTCTAAATTTCCACCACACTTCATGTGAGTACAAGAACAAGGGGTACATTTATGCAGGGATAAGAACATGATTTTAATGGAGAAGCCCATGAAATTATTTTTATGTTTTAGGACATTACACAGCTTTGGATATCTTGTTAAATGTGTTAATTAAATATTACTTCATTGGTATGCTCTATATACTCTCTTCCAGCTTTCAAACTCAGTAAATACAGTCTCACCATCATATGCAAAGAGGGGTCAGAAGCATACAATGGCTCCGCTATTCCTTCCCCTTAGCATCCTTGGCCTGTGTATGATCTTCCACTATATGCAGCCCAGACCTCAGTGACTTGCTTCCAACAAAAAGCAGGAGAAGGTGCTGGGCTGTCAGTTCCATGATTAGGTTATGGAAGTCAGCCACACCACTGTCAACTGCCCTTTGACAAAGAAATCAAGAGGTCTCTGGCTAAGAGGATGGGCTAGCTTCAGACAACAGCCACAAGTAGGCATGAAGCCGTATACCCTGTCATGAGCTCACAGCCCAGGACGACATCATGATTATAATCCTATAAGAAATCTGAAATCAGAGACCCAGTTAGGCCACTCTAGAAACTAAGACACAGCTTTATAGCCACTTAGCTAGTGAGTCCAGTCACCTATACACAACAAAATTGAGCCCCATACACTTAGAATAGTTATAAATTAATGTAGCAAAAGAATATTTTTAGATGATTATATAATCCTCTCAAACTCGGTTGTGATATAAAGTCTTGAGAGAATGATTATTACAGCTATAAAGCAAAAAGCTTCATTCAGATCCACATGGAATGAAGATTACTTCTCACTATAGTGAAACATATCTAATAACATCCATCTTGAATATTAGAGTTCTACTATGCAGTAAAAACAATGTAACAAAAGGTGTAAATCTAAAGAATGATTATAAAAATATTTCAAAAAATATTTTCGCTGGGAGGTGGTGGCACTCACTTTTAATCCCAGCAGTCAGGAGACAGAGACGGCCAGAGCTCTCTGCAAGTTCGAGGCCAGCCTGATATACAGAGTGAGTTCCAGGACAACCAGGGCTACACAGAGAAACCCTGCTCAAAAGAACCCCTCCCAATTTTTTTTCAATAATGAACAACAAAAATATGTACACACACACGCACGCATGCGCATACACACACATGCAATAATAAAAAAAGAGACCATTAATTTAAGATTGGGGAACATAAAGGGGGGTTGAAGGGAGAAAAAATTAGAGGAAGGTGATATAATTAAACATTAATTAAAATATATTAAAAGACAAAAAACATTTTCAATTCACACCTAAATGTTTAGAAAACCTCTAAACAGAAATATTCTAAAGTCATCAGAATATACAAAATGAACTTCTATAGCTATTTTGTGGGATAAAGCAGAATTCATAAAAGTAAGCAATTCAACAATGGGCATTAATAGCATAATTATCTACATTTTGATTTCATCTATATTTCTTATAAATCACTGAAATAATGAGTCAACCATTTGAGTCAAATTTAATGAAAGATTTTCATCCTCATGAAGTCAGAAGCATATGGCCTATGGTAACTATGTTTCCAATACTCTCAAGTTGTACAACTTTTCCAAAAGTCCAGTATTTATGAAAACTCATCTCAGAACCTTTCATTTCAGCATCTTTAGAAAAAAACAAATGAATCACTTAAAAGGTAAAGTACTATTTTCTTCATCAAAAGAATATGATTGTGGTTAAATAGCACATACACATTCATGATCTAGACAGAGCTTTCAAATGTTCCCAAAGGTAAAGCCCTTTTGTCTTAGAGTTTCTAGCTGTGAAGATTAACCATGACCATGGCATCATTTACAAAAGAAAACATTTAACTGGAGTGGCTTACATTTTCATTGGTTAAGTCCATTATCATCATGGCAGGACATGGCAGCATGAGGGCAGACATGGTGTTGGAGAAATAGTTGAGAGTACTATATCGTGTAGGGAACAGGAAATGGTCTGAGTCATTGGGCAGTATCTTGAGCATAGATCAGACCTAAAAACCCATCTTCATAGTGACACACTTCCTCCAACAAGGCCACAGTTCCTAATAGTGCCACTCGCTATGGGGGGCCATTGCCTTTCAAACTGCCACAGGTTTGGATGGTTTTGAGGACATAGCGCATAGGAAAAGTGGGAAGAAAGGCCCTTGCTATGTGCAAGCCACAAGGCTAAATGCTAAGAATTTGGAAACAAAACACGATCCTTTCTCTTGAGGGGTTTATAACTGAGCAACAATTTTTAAATAATGAAAAACCAGAGATAATGGAAGAATATTTTATCCAAGTACTGAAAGATTACAAAGGAAGGGAGATTTTAAAAAAAAAAAAAAGAAAAGGTTGGGAAAAGCATTTCACGTAGAATATAAAAGGCATGGTTACTGTGATCAGAGGCTGATCCAGGCCTCAGATGTCTGTAACAGGAGTGAAAATTGCTGTCCCTCTGGAAGAGATGTAAAATAATAAAGATCTTTTTTTTTTAAAAAAGTCAGAACTATAAGCTTCATATTTAACAGCATAAATTTCAAATTCTTGTCAAAATAAAATAAGCCTTTAAGTTTATTCTCACAGATTTTTAAAAAGATGGCAGGTCCACAGTTAATCATCTAGAAGGCCAGTCCCTGAACCGTCCTCAACTGAAGAGTCATCTCTTAAATTTTATGCTGTGTAAAGTCTGAGATACACTAGGCCTTAGTTAGCTTACCATGAACATTTCCTAATGCAATATCTCCCGCAGCAGAAGACAAAAATGAAGATTCTGTATAAAGATACTTGACTTTCAGCAAACCATCCTCTGTAGATATATTTACACAGCTTCCCTGAAGTTTATCTACTGTCACAGTCTGATGAAAGAGAGACTGTAATCAGTTCATTATAAAACAAAGTGTAAACAACCAAAACAGTTCATGTAGAATAGAGGTTCTCAACCTTGAGTTAAGACCCACAGGGGTCACATATCACACAACCTGCATATTAGATATTTATATTATGATTCATAACAGTAGCAAAGTCACAGTTATGAATAGGCAATGAAATAATTTTATGACTGGGGTCACCAAAACCTGAGGAACTGTATTGAAGGCTGGAAGCATTAGGAAGGCTGAGAATGTGACCTGGAGTGATGACCAGCTCCATGAGAAGTACACAGTCAGCTTGACAACTGACTTGCTGGCTGTAGCTGCCCAGATTGTGAGCACCGTGCATTCTCAGTGGCTAGGAACTAGAACTAACACCCGGTTCCAACATACTATGCCTTCTTTAGTTTCTCTTAACAATGTTTTATATTTTCTTTATAGACTGTCTGCCCAGGGGTTGGGGGGAGGATGGGGAGTTGTGGAGAAGAGAGAATGACCTGATGCATTGGGAGGGGGAAGGGACCTTGAATAAGGATATACAAGGATAGAAAGTGTGACTTCTTTGTTCATAATAATAAAAAAAATTAAAAAAGAAAAAAAAAGAATTTATTTTATTAGTTTATTCCTACTAGATATCTTCAAAATGCTATTATACAACTTATCTCTTAAAAGTTCATGTTATCTTAACTTTTATATCTTAATCTAATAACCACAAACTCACTAATTCTAATACTTTATTTGCATTAAAAAATGCCACACACATAATTACACTATTTCCAAATAATTACTCTATTTCCCCCTCCTGTATTATTTTCATTCTCTGTGCCTTTCTTCTTTTTCTTCTATCTGGATCTATCTTCCAATTCAGCAATGAACAGTAGCAACTAGATTAAAAACCAGCCTACTTATTACCTTCCTGTTTTCGCAGAGAAAGAGTACAACATTTCAGCAGGGAGTATAATGCTTGTTACAGAAGGTGTTTTGTATGTATCTATCTGATTAAACATCAAATGTATGTTATTTCTATATTAAATTCATGAATATATTTTGAGTTTCACACTTTGCTGCTGCTGAGCTACATGATTTTTTTCACATGTTGATGTAGTAATTATAAACTTGTAAAAATTTCCCACTTTACATTACTAAAGCAGTAGCTTTCCCAATGAACAAAATATGCAAAATTCTTATTTATCCTTAAATTTCCCTAACTAAATTCAGTATGTATTTGTGTTTCAAATATTGTTCACCATGTAAAACAAAGGCAGTTGAGAATTCCGTATCACTTCTACCCTGTTATAAACAAATATGTATTAGTATAAAAGTACTGGCACTACACACTCAATTACTAGGATGGTTTGCCATAATTCTGCTCAGAAACAATCTCAACTAATAAAGCAGGCATGTAAACCAACAGTACCACTATTCTGAAGTCACTAACACTGACACTTCCTCACAAGTCTTCCAAAAACTGTTAGAATATTGAGTTTCTGGAGTGGAGGGAGGCTAAGGGAAGACTAGGAGGGATAGGGAGAAGGGAAGGGAGGGAGAGCAATATATATATTCCACATATACATATATATATAAAACCTTTTTAAATAAATTTAAAAAAATGAACTCTGAAAAAAAAAAGAATGTTGAGTTTCAAGAACAAAACAACAGTATAAAATGTGAAAGAAAAGTACTCAGGGGTCATTAGGGCATAGGTTAAAACTACTTTCCCCTCTGGATTCAGAGTACATAACTTCCTATATTTTTTAAAAAGTATACAACAAATATTGGTTTTTAACTATTTGTTTATCTTAAGTTGATTTCAGACTAACAGAAACTTTTACTTTAAATCTAGTTTCAACAAATCAAAACTAACAAAAACACAGGCACTTTATTTATAAATGGATTTACCAGAATGTAAATGTTTTATCTTCCACAGGCTTACAGTAAAGGTATAAAACTCCTGACAAAAAAGTCTTTACCTGCAAACTCTACTCATGAAAACTTGCTTAGTGTTCATGGTTTCACACTCTCCAAGATTTTCCATAAAACAGGCAGCAAAATGGATTATTTTGGCCTATCAACAGGGCATGGGGCCGTATTACACTAAAGAGAAACATTTAGCAGAACATCTGAACTAGCTAAGGAACACGTCTACTCACATACTGCTCGTTACCACGTGAAAAAAAGCTAGGGCTTAAGATACCCTTTATGAGTTCTAGAAAATGCTAAGGATCTGCACTGTCTGTTACAGACTAAATCAATCCCTAGGAAGCCAGAAAATACCCTGCCCTATCAAAGCAAACAGACGCAGGTAAAATTCCAGCGTCCAGCACCAACACAGTATAGTTGCCAATCATTTGTACAATATCCCCAAAATTTTAAATTCTCCAAGGACCACATATTTATTACCTGAACCATATTAGATACTAACTCAAAAAATTAAACTTGGGTTAGTTCAGTTGACAGCAAAATATTGACAAAATCTTATTTATAGTTGGTAATATTACTGGATAAAAATGTCACAGGTAGACTCCCTAGATTAAACTGCATATTCTAATTTTTGGGGAAAATTATTTAAAGAAAAAACAAAGATAGATTAAAAAATAAATACCTTCTTGAGAAGTACTACTAAAATTAATTTTAACATAAGGAGGGATTTTTCTCTATACTTGGTTACTATATATATATGTATGCATGTATGTATATCATACAATGTTTACAAAAATCAAGTCTTTAAGAAGTACTGGGACTCTGTAGTCTAGACAGAAAGGAAAAGTGACAACTGTGTCATCGATTCAGCCTATAGTTAGTTAAAATGAAATGTCTATGTTTTCTGTTAAGTTATAAAGGCTGATTGTGAAATAAAAAATACCATTTAAAGCAGCCAGAGCTGATAGTGCTGTTGTTCCTGATGCTCATTTAATTTCATTGTCTTGTTTGAGTGGGTGAACCAATACTTCCATCCGTCTTTTGAACAGTGAGATGCAGATTCAGGGAAGTGAGGTGCTGGTTATCTCTCCTATGGTTCTTTTTCCTTCATCTTCAGTGTAAGCAGGCTCTGCACTGGGTCAGCCATGAGCAAGAACCCACTTTAAGTACTTTACTTGTGCTGATGCCTTAATCTCCCTATCAACATTCTGAGACAGGTCCATCAATCACCATGACCACATTTTCCAGAAAACTGAGAAACACAAATGTAAGCAACTTGTATAAAGTCACAAAACTTAGTAAGTAGTAAGAGTCAGGAAATTTAATTCTAAATGTGTGCTCTTAACAGGTAAGTATCTTACATTTTTACATAATTTTCAAAGGTTTTGAAAGCTAATACACTGCAGAAAAAATAGAAAAAATTCTATATTAGGTCTTTAGCATATTACCAAACTAAAGAAAAAACAAACGAGTAATAGAAAGTAGGAGCAAACAAATGTTCAATTACCCATATCAGTTGGAACAAATTAACAACTAATGTAGTCACATTATTCAAAATAGCCTGACCTAAATTTCTGATACTCGCATCTAATTGAAAGCATGTAATTCTGGGGCTGGGGATGTAGCTCATTAGTACAAAGCTTGCTAGTCAAGCAAGAGCCTAGAGTTTGAATCCCCAGCACCCATGTAAAAACCTAGTGCCACAGTTTCTAATTCCAGTTCTGGGAATGTGGAGACAGGCAGATTCCCCTGGAGAATCACTGGCTAGCCAGCCTCGCCAAAATCCATGAGCTCCAAGTTCAGTAAGAAGCACTGTCTCAAAAAACAAGCTGGTGAGCAATTAAGAAAGACACCCTGTATTGACCACTGGCCTCCAAGCACCTACATGCACCACTCGCAACAGAGAACATGTAATCTTATAGTAACAGTACATGTAATATCATTTTTTTCCACATATCATTTTATTGTTTTGTTTTGTTGGGTTTTTTTGTTTTTCTCTTTTTAAAATTATGAATAAAGTCTCATTTTTTAAGCATGTGTTCTCTTGTTCAAACTCCCTTCCCCCTCCTGGCCCTCCCAGTCACTCTCTCTTCTCCCATTTCCTTATCTACTACCCATCAAGCAGCAAGAGCAGGAGGTCCCAAGGTCCCAAGGTGGCTTACTTCAGCATCCACTCCAGGCAGATCCACTTCCCTCACCCCAACATCAAGACTGGGTCAGGTGTTCCTCTGGAGAGAATGGGCTCTGAGGTGCCGGTCCAAGGTGCTTCAGATCCCAAGCTGTTCAGTGGTTGTGGTTTGCAACTTGGGAATGCTTTGATTTTTGTTTAAAATCTACTAATGAGTGAGTATAGCCCCTGCTTATCTTTCTGGGTTTGTGATACCTCGCTCAGGAGAATATTCTCCAAATCCATCCATCTGCCTGCAAATTTTAGGATATTATTTTTTCTTACTGCTGAGTAGTACTCCATTGTGTAGATGTACCATAGTTTGTTAATCCATTCTTCAGTTGAGGGACATCTAGGTTGTTTCCAGGTTCTTGCTATTATGAATAATGCTGCTATGGACATAGTTGAGCTAATGCTTTTGGGATGTGAATTTGTATCTTTAAGGTATATGCTCAGTAGTGGTATTACTGGATCCTTGGGGAGATTGATTCCCAGTTTTCTGAGAAACCACCATACTGCATTCCAGAGTGACTAAACAAGCTTACACTCCCACTAACAACGGAGGAGTGTTCCCTTTGCTCTGCAACCTCTCCAGCATAGGTGTCATCTGTGCCTTTTATCTTAGCCAATTTAACAGGTGTAAGGTGGTATCTCAAAGTGGTTTTTATTTGCATTTCTCTGGTGGCTAATGATGTTGAGTACTTTTTCAAGTGCCTTTCAATCATTTGTAATTCTTCTGTTGAGAATTCCCATTTTTTAGTTCTGAACCCCATTTTTTGATTGGGTTATTCAAGGTTTTGGGCTCTAGTTTCTTGCATTCTCTATATATTTTAGAGATCAGTCCAATGCCACTTGTAGGGCTGGTGAAAATCTTTTCCCATTCTGTAGGCTGTCGTTTTGTGCTATTGATAGTGTCCTTGGCTTTACAGAAGCCTCTCAGTTTCAGGAGGTCCCACTTATTGTTGTTCTTAGTGTCTGTGCTACTGGTGTTATATTTAGGAAGTGGTCACCTGTGTCAATGCATTGGAAGGTATTTCCCACTTTTTTTTTTTTTTTATCAAGTTCAGTGTGGCTGGGTTTATGTTGAGGTCTTTGATCCACTTGGATTTGGGTTTTGTGCAGGGTGATAGGTTTGGATCTATTTGCATTTTTCTACACACTACCATGCAGCTATGCCAACACCATTTGTTAAAGATACTATGCTTTTTCCATTGAATATTTTGGGCCTCTTTGTCAGAGATCAGGTGTTCATAGGTTTTTGGGTTAACGTTGAGATCTTCAATTTGATTCCATTAATCCACAACTCTGTTTTCATGACAGTACCAGGCTGTTTTTATTACTGTAGTTCTATAATATAACTTGAAGTTGGGGATGGTGAATTCTCCTGAGGTTCTCTTGTTGAGCAAAACTGTTTTGGCAATCCTGGCTTTCCTGTTATTCCAAAGGAAATTGAGTATTGTTCTTTCAAGGTCTGAAAAATATTGTGTTGGGATTTTGATGGGGAAGTACACTGAATCTGTAGATTGCTTTTGGTAAGATTGCCATTTTTACTATGTTGATCCTACCTATCCAGGAACATGGGAGATCTTTCCATTTTCTGATATCCTCTTCAATTTCTTTCTTCAGGGATTTAAAGTTTTTGTCAAATAGATCTGTTACTTCTTTGGTTATACTTACTCCAAGGTATTTAATGCTATTTACAGCTATTATAAAGGGTGATGTTTCCCTTATTTCTTTTTCAGCCCTTTTATCTTTAGTGAATAGGAGGGCTACTGATTTCTTTGAGTTAATCTTGTATCCTGCTACATTGCTGAAGGTGTTTATCAGCTGTAGAAGTTCCCTGGTAGAATTTTGTGGATCACTTATACATACAATCATATCGCAAATAGAGAAAACTTCGAGAACTATATTGAATAGATATGGGGAGAGAGGACAGCCTTGTCTAGTTCCTGATTTAGAATGATGTTGGCTGTCGGCTTCTTGTAAATCGCCTTTATTATATTTAGATATATTCCTTCTATTCTTGATCTCTCCACAACTTTCATCACAAAGGAGTGTTGGATTTTGTGAAAGGCTTTTTCACTGTCTAAGGATATACTTATGTGTTTTTTTCCCTTCAGTGTGTTTATATGATGGATGACATTTACGGTTTTTCGTTTGTTGAACGATCCCTGCATTTCTGGGATGAAGCCTACTTGATCATGATGCATGATATATTTTTTTTAAACTTTATTTATTTATTTATTTGCCTTGGTGTTTGCCTGGAGCTGGAACTACAGACAGTTGTTAGTTGCCATGTGGGTGCTGGGAATCGAACCCGGGTCCTCTGGAAGAGCAGATGGCGCTCTTAACCGCTGAGCCATCTCTCCAGCCCCAGCATGATATTTTTTATATGTTGTTGTATATGATTTACCAGAATTTTGTTCAGAATTTTGTATCAATATTCATGAGGGAAATTGGTATGGAATTCTCTTTCTTTGTTGTGTCTTTGAGTGGCTTGAGTATTAGGGTAATTGTGCCCTCATAAAAAGAGTTTGGCAATATTCCTTCAATTTCTACTGTGTGAAACAGTTTGAGGAGTAATGGTAATAGTTCTTCATTCAATGTCTGGTAGAATTCTGCACTGAAACCATCTGGACCTGGACTTTTTTTTACTTGGGAGGCTTTTAATGACACCTTCAATTTCCTTTAGGGTTATAGGACTGTTTAGGTATTTAATCTGATCTTGATTTAATTTTGGTAAATGGTACCTGTCCAAACAGCTGTCCATTTCTTCTAGGTTTTCCATTTTTGTGTAATATAGATTTTCATAGTATGACTGACAATTCTCTAGATTTCCAGGGGTCTGTTGTTATGTCCCCCTTCTCATTTCTGATTTTGTTGATTTGGATTCTCTCGTTTTTTGGTTATTTTGAATAAGGTTTTATCTATCCTGTTGACTTTCTCAAAGAACCAACTCTTTGATTCATTGATTCTTTGTATTGTTCTTTTTGTTTCAATTGTATTGATTTCAGCTTTAAGTATGATTATTTCCTGCCATCTACTCCTTCTAGGGGAGTTTGCTTCTGTTCTAAGATTTAGAGCTGTGCTGTTAGTGCTCTAGTGTGGGATTTCTCTAGGTTTTTCATATAGGCATCTAGTGTTGTGAATTTTCCTCCTAAGAGTGCTTTCATTGTGTCCCATAAGTTTGGGTGCATTGTAGATCCATTTTCATTAAATTCTCAGAAGACTTTGATTTCTTTCTTAATTTCTTCCTTGACCCAGAGGTGGTTCAGTTGAGTGATGTTTAGTTCCCATGAGTTGGTAGGCTTTCTGTGATTTTTGATGTTGTTGAACTCTAACTTTAGGCCATGGAGGTCTGATATGGTACAAGAGATTATTTCCGCTTTTTTGTATCTACTGATATTTGCTTTATGACCAATTATGTGGTCAATTTTAGAGAAAGTTCCATGAGGTGCTAAGAAATATGTATAGTCTTTTGTGTTTGGGTGGAAGCTTCCATAAATACCTATTAAATTCATTTGCATCATAACCTCTGTTAGACTCCTTATTTCTCTGTTGAGTCTCTGTTTAGTTGATCTATCTAAGGGTAAAAGTGGGGTACTGAAGTCTCCCACGATTAGGGTGTGATGTGGCATTTGAGCTTTAGTAGTGTTTCTTTTACATATACAGCTGCCCTTATATTAGGGGCATAAATATTCAGATTGAAATCTCATCTTGGTCAATTTTTCCTGAGATGAATAAGTAATGTCTATCCTGGTCTCTTTTAATTGATTTTAGTTTGAAATCTACTTTGTTAGATATTAGGATGGCAACACCAGCTTGTTTCTTAGGGCCATTTTATTAGAAAATCTTTCTCCAACCCTTTACTCTGAGCCTGTGTCTGTCTTTAAGGTTGAGATGTGTTTCTTGTATGCAGTAGAAGGATGGCTTCTGTTTTTGTATCCATTGTTTTAGTGGTTGTCTTTTTATAGGTGAATTGAGTCCATTGATATTACGGGATATTAGTGACCACTGATTAGTATTTTTATTATTTTTCTGTTATTTTTTGTGGTGGGTTGTATGTATTTCCTTTCTCTGGGCTTTTTCTCCTTTGGGATTACTGTTTGTGGTTTCATGAGTGTATCCAGGATCCTTGGGTTGGAGTCTTCCCTCTAACACTTTCTGGAGGGCCGGATTGGTAGATAGGTATTGTTTCAGTCTTTGTCATAAAATATTTTGTTTACTCCATCTATGCTGACTGCTAGCTAGCTTTGCTGGGTATAGTCGTCTAGGTTGGCAGCCATGTACTTTTAGTGTCTGTATAACTTCTGACCATGACCTTCTTGCTTTCATTGTTTCCACTGAATAGACAGGTGTTATTCTGATGGGTCTGCCTTTAAAGGTAAGTTGGCCCTTTTCTTTTGCAGCTCTTAAAATTTTTTCTTTCTTTTGTATGTTTTGTGCCTTGAGTATATTATCTGGCAAGCAAACTTTTTTGGGGGGGGTCTAATCTAGTTGGTGTCCTATAAGCTTCTTGTATCTTTACAGGCATTTCCTTCTTGAGGTTGGGAAAGCTTTCTTCTATGATTTTATTGAATACATTATCTGTACCTTTGAGCTGGTATTCTTCTCCTTCTTCTATTCCTATTATACTCAGGCTAAGTCTTTTCCTGGTGTCCAAGATTTCCTGAACATTTTGTGTTACAGCTTTTTTGGTTTTAGTGTTTTCTTTGACATATCTATTTCCACTACTGACTCTTCCACTCCAGAGATTCTCTCTTCCATATCTTGAATTCTATTGGTTATGCTTGTATTTGTAGTTCTAGCTCTTCTCTTCAGATTTTCTATTTGTACCTTTGCCTTATTTTGTGTCTTTTTTATTGCTTCTATTTCAATTTTTATTTTCTGGAATGTTTCTCTCTTTTTTTGGTTTTCCTTTTCTTGGATTTCTTTGTTTTCTTTCAAGGATTTGTTCATCTTTTCCAATTTTTTGTTTGTATTTTCTTCTATTTCTTTAAGTGAGTTTTTTATATCCTCTTTTAAGGCTTCTATAATCTTCATAAAGGTGTTTTTGCTGTTGTTTCCTTCTGTTTCCTCTTCATTGCTCTGTTCAGGTCTTGTAGCTGTAGAACCACCAGTTTCTTCCGGTATTGCCTTGTTGTTCTTTATATTGTTACATGTATTCTTGCACTGGCATCTGCCCATGGCTTCAGTGGTTCACACTTAGTCAGTTCCTAGTCAGTTGTAGCTAGAGGGCTTGTGTGTCTCCTGTCTGCTCTGAGCAAGGGGTCTGCATGATCTCTGACTCCACTCTCGACAGGGTTTTAAAGGCACCTGATTATCTATGATGAAGCAGCTTGCCCTGGAGGAGGGGACCGGCCATGGGAGGTCCTTTCTGTTAGGACTTGCTGGGGGAGGCCCCTCACAGTTAAAGCCTAGGGACTGTCTGCTAGAAAGAGTCTGAGATCAGAACCTTGGGTTTGACCCTGGCCCCTGAGAGGCATTCTCTGGACAGGTGGCCTAGGAGCTGGAATCTGCTCACCTCTGATTCCACTTTGGACCATGGATCTGAGTTTCCATAATATCATTTCAAGTAACACTATCCATAATGCAAGGGTTAAATTTGAAAAAATTGTAAAGTTGTTTGATTTGCCTGTTATCCTCTAGGTAAATAGTAATCTTACTGAAGAAAAATAAATAAATAAATGTCATCTTCAAGGGCAGTGGCCTAAGGCTACAGGCTCTTGAAACACTTTCCTAGCTTAATTTAAAAAGTTTATTATATGTTTAAATATGTATATATTATTAAATATACAACATCTTGGGACCTTGGGATCACTAAGGTCCACATGATAGAAGGAGAGAACCGACCTCTACAAGTGTTCTTTTGACCTCCACATGTGCATCTTGGCACACACACACATGCATTGTGTACACACACACACACACACACACACACACACACACACACATATAAATAAAATGTAATATAATTTTTTAAAAAAATTGTGCCAGCAATATGCCGTAGGATTTCTTTAACCTTCACCATCAAATTTAGATTTTCTTATTAAAACACTATTCATCACAGTACCAAGTGAAAATTCATAATACCCAGATTTTAACTTCACTATTAACATCATGAAAAATAATTGGAAGCAGTAAAATAGCTGATATGATTTAAAATACAAACCATCTTTCTTGGTGGGGGGGTGAAGGGTGGAGAACAGTAGTTCTGTCTCACAGTGCCACCTTGTGGAAACAGTAAAGAAGCTGACTAACTGGTTTTTCAACTTTTATACTAATTCTCTGAGTATATAATAGATTTTGAGCATATCAACTGCTTATTCCATCTCTAATTAACCCCAGGGGCTCCTGCTGCCTTATTCCTTCTCCTAACATCATATCTTCTTTTCAAAACCCATGAGTCCAAGGTCAAATCAGTGCTGTCCATAGGTGCATGGGCATTTCAAAATTAGCCAAAAAGTAGCAAGCCTGGACGAACACCGTTTTCAAGTAAATCCAGCACCTATGAAAAACCAAATTCCCATACTGGTGGTATTTCTTAATTCAGTATCTTAATTCATGACCATCAAAATAAGTCTCCTTAGACAAATCACACACTAAAGTTTATAAGCATTCAACAGCTTCAATTACAAACACAAGCTTATTAAGGGACTAAATGCACTAAAAAGGAAATGTCCCAGAATTCTATAGAAGCTACCATTTGCAAGCAATCAACAGCAAAGCTGGAGTTACTGAAAGCGTCTCAAGCTTACACTTTGATGTGATGCATGAATATCTATATTTCCGCAGACTGTTCCTACACAGATCACATTGCCTCCTTTTGTTTGAACGTGTAATTTTTGGCTCTGAAAAACAAAATCCACAGAGAATAAAAAGATTAAACCTGCATGATACTAAGGAAATATTTTCTTCTGTGTATGTTTTAAGAAAAGTCTTTGAAAAGAGCAAAACAAATTGTTCTCACAAGAATCTGTCTTACAGTGTGGTTAACTTCATCATGGTCACAGATGTGAACCTAAAAACCAAGTTTGCAGTAGTAAGTTTCTGGGCTGTTGGGCCTGTGGCCCAGACCCGCAGACCTATAGTCCCACAGAAACACACAGATGCTTAGATTAGTTTTATACTGATCGGCCTAGGGCTCAGACATCTTGCTAACTCTATACTCTTAATCTAACCGATGATTTTTATCTTGTTCAGCCATGTGACTTGGTATCTTTTCTCAGAGCAGAATTTCAGCTTCTTTTCTCTGTGTCTGCTGCCGTCTCCTGTGGTGTCTCTCTGGCTTCTCTGAGATTCTCAGTACTCACTCACAGTTCATCAGCAGTAGTTAGTGATTAAGATGCTGTTTTATACGCATATAACCCTATGTATGGCATTAATAAGTGAAAGGTAGACATATTAACAAATGATCACTAATTCAAGATCATATTGTACCATATTTGTAAAATCCTAGCCCAGATATTTTACCAAAGTGCCTGCTTTAGTTAAGGCCAGCATTGCAAGAATAATTCTTTTGAACAAGACTAGTGTCTTAGTTGGTTTCTCTGTTGCTATGATAAAACACTGACCAAAATCAATGCTGGGGAAGAGTTCACTTGAATTACAGATTACAGATCCATTATCAGAGAAGCTTGGGCAAAGACCCGGATGCAGGAATTTAAGCAGAGAACATGGAGGAGCGCTGCTTACTGTCCTGTACAGTGTGTTCTCTAATACAGTGAGGCCCACTTGCTTAGGGGTGGCGGCACTGCACACAGTGGACTCGGCTCTTCCCATCAACCATCAGTCACAGGCCAACCTGAGTGACCTCCTCACAGGTGGTCTGTGTGAGAGTCATCAGCTACCCAGCAGCACAATATCTCCTTTTGTTCTTCTGCTCCTTTTTCTGAGCTATTTGATTTGTAAAGACTACTAGTTCATAGCTTTTTTCTTTCTTAAGACCTCTTTCACAGAATAAATACAAAATGTACTTTAAAAATTGCATTAAACTCTATCTTGAAATTTTTGTATGAGTCCATAAAATTCTTGTAAATTTAAAGTTTAAAAG
Source organism: Sigmodon hispidus (assembly GCA_004025045.1). Classification (NCBI taxonomy): domain Eukaryota; kingdom Metazoa; phylum Chordata; class Mammalia; order Rodentia; family Cricetidae; genus Sigmodon; species Sigmodon hispidus. The sequence goes on from PVIH01005858.1 coordinate 66,738, forward strand.
GAATAATATCTTACCTTAAAAATAATACCTTAAAATTTGTGCTATTTCATTCTTTCAGGAGTTATTTCACCATTATTCACTAGTTATTCTCAGCCATGCTTTAAGAAACAAGCATGGCCAATTTCTATGACATATAGTTACAAGTGGAGACAATCTGTCCCCAGAAGACATGTGGCAATGTCTGGAGACAGTTTTCCTTTTCACAACCAACACGGGTTTTAGTGGTATCTGAGAGGCAGAGGTCAGGTTTTGCCACTAAATATCTCACATGTAATAGAATAAAAACAAACAAACAAACAAACAAACAAAAAAAACTCAAAAAAACCCGAAGTCCAAAATGGCAGCAGTTTCATGGGTGAAGAAATAATTTCTATTTTATATCCACAGTGGCAATAAGAAATGGAATTGTCAGAGTCAGGTCTTTCAGGACTACCACATAAAAATATAACTGCAAAGAAATAGACAGCTGCAGTCTATAGAGTCAGAAACCCCAAATGTGAAGCCCACAAAATTAATTCACCAAAACTGAAGCATCTCTGAGCAAATAAATATTTCTAAGAAAAAAATCATAGTATTCTTACCCAGTTAGTCAGTCAAGATGAAGATTTTGTTGCATAATATCAAACAATATGCTAAAAACGCTAACTGAGGTATTCTTAGTCTTTTTATGATGTTTGCACAACTAAATTCTTTTAAGCTGCCTCATATGTAGATAGGTGTAAAAAGCAGATGTGTAGTTGTTTTTATCATTATTATTATTAGCTCTTTGGGGGCCCATCACCCAGCTCCCAAATAAATCACAGGGAGGCTTATTCTTACTTGTGAATGTCCAGACTTAGCTTGGCTTGTTTCTAGTCATCTTTTTTTTTTTTTTTAAACTTAAATTGATCTACCTAACTTTTGCCTCTCAGCTTTTATCTTCCTTCTTTCTTACTCTGCTGCTGCTGTGCAGCTGGGTGGATGGCCCTCGTGTCCTCTCTTTTCTGACACCTCCTTCCTAATGTTCTTCTATTTATTCTCTCTGCCTGCCAGTCCCACCTATTTGTCTCTCCTACCTCAATATTGGCTGCTCAGCTCTTTACTAGACCGTCAGGTGTTTTATACAGACAAAGTAACACAGCTTCGCAGAGTTAAACAAATACAACGTAAGAGAATATAACACATCTTTGCATCATTAAACAAATGTTCCACAGCATAAATGAGTGTAACACATCTTAAAATAACATTGCACGACACAGGTGCCCAGATAAAGATGGACAAATAAACAAATAAGGCAAAAACAGATACACCAATCATTCTAATCAATGTGTTTAAAGTTAAAGCACTGCAATTAGAAAAGAGATGACCTGGAGCTGGAGAGACAGCTCAGAGGTTAAGAGCACTGACTGTTCTTCCAGAGGTCCTGAGTTCAATTCCTAGCACCTACATGGTGGCCCACAACCATCTGTGATGAGATCTGGTGCCCTCTTCTGTATACTGTATACATAATAATAAATAAACAAATCTTTAAAAGAAGAAAAAAACAAAAAGAAACAATAGAGATGACCAAGTTCAATAACATGTGTCAAAGTATTGTGTTCTGACTCTGCAAATGCTAAAACAATTAGAAATTGTTGTGGAATATTATTTAACTGGACAGAGATATGTTACATTTGTTTATGCTATGGAATATTACTTTAACTATATAAAGGTGTGTTACATTTGTCTGTGCTGCATTTGATCAATTATGTAAAGATGTGCTGCATTTGTTTCACCGTGCCTGCCTAAGGCATCAGCTAAGGCAGGAGAGGGATAGGCAGGGTTGGTGGGCAGAGGAGGAGGAGGAGGAGGAGGAGGAGGAGGAGGAGGAGGAGGAGGAGGGACACACCAGAGCCCGAAGTCACCAGCCAGACATGGGAAGCAGTGAAGTGAGACATACAGAAAGAAAGAAAGCAAAAGCCCTGGGGCCAAACATAGAGGAAGAAAAACAGGTTAAGTTATAAGAGCTAGCAAGGAAAGAGCCTAAGCTAAGGCCAAGCTTTCATAATTAATAAGTCTCCATGTCATGATCTGGGAACTGGTTGGTGCCCCCTCCCTCCCTGCCAAAAAAGCCTCTTACATAAATAACAGCAAACTCCCTAGCAGAGGTATAATTAAAACACTTATGGCCAAGGCCAATCTCATTTTAAGAAAATTGAATATAAAATGTTAATTATAAAATAAGATGAATCATTTGTTGTTCTGCAAAGCTAGCTGCCTAGTACTCCAGTAAAGAGGTTCTGGAATATTAAAAACAAGTGAAAAAGCAGTATATACTAAGCACAGTTATACTGTATAAAGACATTATTATTTGGTAAATAGAAGAAAATGTTGCAAAAACTATTTTTTTTTTTTTTTTAGTAGTAGTAGTTTTTTTTAAGATCCTAAAAATATACTTTGGAGTTTCACTACACTTTGAAATGACATCTATAAATATATTTGTGTTTTTAAGACAAAATTTTTGAATTCTAAAAGATGAGTGATAATAATGTGAATACCAAAGTAAGCCTTGTAGTTTGATTCTATACTTTACAGTTTAAGGTATTTGCCTTTGGAACAAAGTGAGAGAAACACTCATACCTTTACAGACTGTAAGATGCTGGTCCCCTGCACAGTGTCAATTTTACAGTTGTCACATTCAATATTCTGCACCTTTACAGACCCAGATCCTGATGACTCAATATTCAAATCTAGAAGCAAAAGCAGAAAGAAGAATAAAGTCAATGCCTAGCCTCAGAGCATTTTAAACCCCTAGATACCGAGGTCCTCAGGGATTTACTGCATCTAAAGAGAGGAAATACCACAGATGGAAATAAAGGAGCTGAGATGGCCATTCTTATAGGTAGGTACTCATGTATCATATGAAATAGTGTAGAAGCTCCTATCCCATCAAAAGAACACTCACAAATGAGTAAGGATATGACCGTGAATTAACAAGTCATCAAATGTCAGATAAGTTGGTTAGCCTTGACTTATATTCCAGAAGGTTTGAAACACTGATCCTCTAATTAAAAGCATATTACAATAGTATGGATCACTGTATATGATCATTACCTAGACTTTCAAATTCTATTCTAGCCTTTCACAAACCCCAAGTGGGAATATTTCCATACAGTTGTATCACAGGGTACTTGAAATAATTTTTAATAACCAGAACCACTTTTAAAAACCTAGTGATAAGAATCAAAGCTACAATATTGTGAATACGTAAGAGTTGTTTCTGAAGAAAATTTGAAAACTAGGGAATCCCAGGTGACATTCTCAGCTGTACAAAGATAGCCTGATCTACATAGTGAGTTCTAGGATAGTAGGGCTCCATAGAGAGACTCTGTCTCAAAAGACAAGACAAACAACGAAATTTTAAACAGTAATAATGAGCATGCAAGTCATATTAATATTAATAATGACTTCCAGAGTATAGAAAAAGATACTTTGTCCTAGTTACTGTTGCTGTGATAAAACACTGACCAAAGCCATTTGGGAAAGGAAAGGGTTTATCTCATAGTTTACAGTCCATCATGAAGGAAGTCATGATGAACTCAGAGCAGGAACACTGCCTTGATCTCCATGACTGCCTCAGAATGCTTTTTTACATAACCCAGAACAACCAGGCCTCCCACATCAATCATTAACCAAGAAATGCCTACAGGCCAGTCTGATGAAGGCATTTCTTTTCAATTGAGGCTCCCTCTGCCAGGTGACTCTAACTTGTATGAAACTGATAAAATAATGATAATAGTAACAACCACAACTATGTTCCTCCAAAGCAAGTTATTGGGACCCAGTGCCACAATTTTAATAGTTACAGTATGAATTTCATCAGTTGCATGGTAGTGGTTTAAATCAGAAACAATACACTGAGAGGAAGTAAGAACACATAAAAAAACTGAATACTGGGGGCTGGAGAGATGGCTCAGCGGTTAAGAGCACTGACTGCTCTTCCAAAGGACCAGGCTTCAATTCCCGGCACCCACATGGCAGGTCACAACTATCTGTAGTTCCAGTTCCCAGTTCCAGGCAAACACCAAGGCAAATAAATAAAAATGATTTTTTTTTTAAAAAAAGCTGAGTACTGATATGAACAGAAATACACAGCTTTCTTCCCAATTGAATCTTGTCATACAGCAAGAAATAAAGCGGACCTGACAGCTATGCAGATGAGGGTCAGGATTCTAAACACACTAACGCTAGATACAGCAGGAGGAGGAAGAAATAATACAATTAACTATATAGATTTGAGAGGCCTATGGAACAGAGGCATAGAGGCAGTACACTGGAAATAGGCTTCTGGTTAGAAGTGATGAGACCTGGGATTGCCAGCAGAGGTAGGATCAATTTTCACAGGAACAGTTAAGTTTTGTTTAGCTCTCCGTTGATATCCACCTGTGGTGTTTAGAAAGAAAAGGGCCCCAAAGGGAGTAGCACTGACGGGAGGTGTGGCCTTGTTGAGGAAGTGTGTCACTGTGGGGGTGGGCTTTGAGGTCTCCTATGCTAAAGCTACACCCGGTGAGACAGACCATTGCTTGTTGCCTGCACAAGACATACAACTCTCAGCTACCTCTCCAGCACCGTGTCTGCCTGCATGCCGACATATCCCACCATGAAAACACAGGACTGAACTCTAAAGTGTATGTCACCCAGTTGAATGTTTTCCTTTGTAAGAGTTGTCATGGTGTCTCCTCACAGCAACAAAAACCCTAAGACAACACGGTATCATGGCAAAGCCTCACCAGCACCTTTCGATTTGGAGGACACAGCCTCATTCATCTAGGCTAGTTACAAGTTGAGTAGCAGTAGAGCATAATGCTGAGCCATTCCAGGCAGCTCAACTCCTAGCCCCAGCTCTTGGCATTTAAGGTGGGAAAGGCATCTGGGAAGTAAATTTCATAATGCCTCTGGGTTTTTGTTTGTTTACATTATTTATTTTATGATACTTCCTGTATCTCAATTTCTTGAAATGGTGACAATTAGAGTATCTACTCTATAGAGCAACTATAAGGGTTAATAAAAATAACCTTATAAGAGGTGGATGATGTTATTATGATGATGATGATCATCATCCTTTAGTTCCAGGAAGAATGAGAGCCTGGAGAACCCTTTCTAGAAAGAAAAGTACGTGTGCACTTGCATCTGAGAAATAATGGACCCAAATACCTAAGAAATATGTTTTGTGGATACTATTAGGATTTGTCCCTGGCAGCCTTACTGTGTGTCTTGCTTCAAAGCTTGCTATTCCTAGAGAATATACTTATGCCAAAAAAGAATGGACACCTACTAGCTTGGGTGTCTGTCGGAAAGCAAAATTTTTTAGGTTAGTTATGAGGCATCTATACACAGAAATGACTAGGAACAGAGCCCCAAGATGTGAATGGTGTGAGCATCAAGCCACTGAATGTATTATCAAGAAACCCCAACCCTGAACGATAAACCACTTTGCTAATGACTGCGATAAAGAACACAGGGGTTCCACAATGTAACCAGACTTGGATTATCCAATTCATGCTTCCATTTGGTTTTTAACTTAAATACTATTCGGGAATCCAAGAGTGCTGCTTTCCAAAAGAGAGCTCCCGAGGGGGCAATTAGATTAGAAGGTAGAGTGGAATGAAACCTAATGTAAGGCCGTTTCCACTTCACTTGCCAAACTTGAGGGGTGCGTTCACCTCCACCGACGCCCGGGGGTCGATGTCATCCGACAGGATGACCATCTCCTGCCGAGCAGCGTCATACTGGACCTGCAGGCTGTCCAGGCCGCGTGCCCCGAGCCCCACGCCGCACACCGCCACCTGCACGCGGTCGCCATCCGGGTGCACGAGGGGATCCAGGGGCCTGACAACCAGGTGGCAGGGCAGCCGCGCCCTCAGCCGCCCGAACGGGCTCACCGGCAGCGTCCACTGCCTCAGAGCCCGAGGGTCGTCCGGCCCTGAGCCTCGCCGCCCGCCATCGGAGCAGCACGTCCGGACCCCGGGAGCCCGGACCGGCCGCACTCGGAGCGCGCAAGACGGGAGGCGGCCGAACATGCCCTCCCACGGAACGAGGCTGCCTCAGGTCAGTCACGCCCGTGCCGCTCCGCTGAGGCTCCGCTGAGGCTCCGCAAGGCTCCGCAAGGCTCCAGGACAGAAGTGAAGGACTTAGACCTCAGGGCCAAAACAAACCCGGTGAAAAATTAAAACTTCAAAGAGCCCCAAGACACAGATTCTTTGCCTATTTCCGCCCCTTTAGTGGAGGCCGCCGGGATATGTAGTTCTAAAGGAATCAGACATCAAAGTACTCTGGTGGCTTCGGAACTACATATCCCAGGAGGCAGTGCGTCTAATTGCTAGAGTAACAAGAGCCGATTGGGAGAGAAGCCTTGCCGTTGCTTCAAGCCCATTGGCCAAGGGACCGGGGCGGGGGAAACAATTCAACTGACCAATGGAAAGAGTGGAAGGGACAGGGTGTACTCAGCTGTGAGGTTACCTTGGATACCAAGGACGCGACTTATTTGGAGAGAGTGGAGTTTTGGAGTGAGATCTCTGAGACCAAAACCCACACAGAATAGTAAGAGTCTTAATAAGGATAAGGACCGAGATAAAGGGTAAGAAACACCGTGTTTACAGATGGAATTAGTTGCAAAGTATATATCATTTCTATCTCTCAGGTAGAAAGCATTAGATAGAAAAAGTGTTAGAATCCCGGTTCTTTCCTAACTGTAAGTAAACTTAGGCCAGTCATTCGGTGTCTTTGGGTTTTACTATTTGCTTGTAAAATGACATGACGACAAGAATATCTTCCTTGCTTTCCTTGTGTGGAAGAGTTTGTACTAGGATGAAATGAAACAACGCTTGGAAAAGAAGTGTGCACTCTACAGAGCAATTATACTACTTTAGGAATAGCATTGTTTCTAAGCTCCCAGGGGGTTGAGACATTTGAACTTGTTTAGAGAACAGCATAGATCTCTTTCACTACAAATGATCCTCGACCTTGGCGGCAAAATGAATTCTGTTTGAAGTCGGTAAGATTTGTGAGGGGGTGTCAGATTATTTTCTTAGCTCTGTTGACTTATCTGCGTCACCGGGACCCGTTCCTTTAGTTTTGATGTGAAGATAGTATTACTAAATAACTTTGTAACGCTTCTGTTCTTTATTATTAAGTAGGCAGTAAAAATAATGAAAAGTGTGGGTTGCGGGCGTTATTTCAGCCTTGCTTTCTTAGTCTCTCCTCTTTTTCCACTTTCTCCACCTAATCCCCTAAATTCCTTACTTACAGATAAATAGGTTTAATAAGAATGCAAGTCTTATGTGGTGGATTTCACTTGTAATTTTCCAGCGTTTGAGAAGCTGAGGCTGAGGATCTCAAATCTGAGGTCAACCTGGGCTACATCCTGAGTGAGAATTCTGTCTCAGAAATATATATATAAATGGTACCTTTAAAGATTGAAGCCCTCAGCCAAACATGATGACCCCAAATCCTGGGGCCAGAAGTAATAGAAAATGGTAGACTGAGATAAAGTCCTCACCAGTGTCCATATTATTCCTTTAGTGGTCACTATGGTGGTGGCAAAGGCAGCACAGCAGCTGGAGAAGTCCCTTTATCCTTAGGGACTTCCACTGCGGTAGAATAAGCCAGTATGAAAGACAGCTGGAGCTGGTTAAAAAGAGATTTTAAAAATAGATTTAAGTAGCCTAAGGGTTGATGGAGGTGATCACTGGGGAAAGATCTGGACATGACCAAAAGGACAGGTGTAGACTTTGGAAGGGGAATATGTCCTTAAGTGTCATAGCAGTATCTCTATAAATTCATTCATTTGGTGATGCTCAAGTTATGCCTCAAGATTTCTAAGAAACATCTTTAAAACCTTTTTTCTCTTTTTTCAGTGAGATTATAAGATGGCTCTAGAGATTTCTTAGATTTGATTACAGTCCTAAAATAAAGCCATGCATTATAAGAGTTGTAGAAGGGATTAAGACATGTTCTTTATTATAAATAGGGTTTCTGGTGATATTCCTAGAAAGCTGTTAGTTTATACCTGAGGAAGAAGAAAGACCACATATGATCACGTCATAAGTGTGATTCATTGCTACTTCAACATTCTAACTTGGAAATATCTCTGTATATAAAAAAATATTATTGAAAGGGTTTATTGATGTTGTATCCTCAGTAGTAGGTTTCTCCACCAACACAGTAAGCCAAACCAAGTCGAATTAAAAAGTAAAGGACCAGCTTTAATCTGAGCAAAGCACTCCTGGATGACTCTTGGGGACAGGAAGCAGGAGAGAAAGCACATGGCTTCTCTAAAGGGGGTGGTTTAAATACCCTGTGGGATATAGGGTGATGAAGTACCCCAAGCTGGGTTCATGCCATGGTTAGCTTTTGGACAGGATCTTAGGCTGCTCAGAGAACTGGGCTTTTGGCAGTGTCAAAAGTGAAGGGGTGGGGTTTGGGAAGGCAAGAATGGGACTGTCACAGCTGGGGCAAGCTGTTCCAGCTGAACAATTATTTTTCTATTAACAATCTTCAGAGATAATATTGTTTACTCTTAGAGTTCTTCATTTTCAGGTGGTGAGAGGCACTGGTCAAACTCTGGAATGAAGGCTCTTTTTTTCTTTCCGAGTCTCTGTGTTTTATGCTGAGCAAGAGCCTACCCCATGAATAACGTCCTTGGCTTTGTGTTTCATGTGAGCATAATTACTCAAATTAGTTTTCAGATTAACTTTTTTTAAATGAAAGCCATAGGCATAGTTTTGAAATTTTGGAAAAAGGTACAAGCAAGTTGAGAATGAACTGAGATTTGTTATGCTAGATATAGTTATGTACTAGATATAGTTATGCATCTTTAGTAAATTATCCTGCTTCTGTAGTATTTTTTCTTTTCTGAGAAAAATTAAATTAATAGAATTGTCAATTGAGCTATACCAATATATGTAACCCAATAATTATTACTTTCAAATAAAGGAACTAAAACTTACTGAAAATTTACCTTTCTGATTTTATTTTATGAGGATGAATATTGAAACTCTGATATTAAGATTTATGTAAGATATTAAAGTTATCAATACCTAAAAATCTAATAGTATCACATTTGTAAGATTTACTATGTAAATAGTAGCTAACAAATCTAATTTTCAAAACATGCTTATATGCATCATCTCCTTATATCCTCACAAAATGCTGTTAAGAAAGATGGCTATTATTCTCCCTGAATGACACATAAGGAAACAGATTCAGAAACACAAGGTGAAGCCAATATGATCCAGAAATTTTGTGTTTAAGTGATGAAAGCATAAAATTGATTGCACAAGAATTTTTGTCTTATAGGCTACTTATAGTTAGAAATAATTTAATAACCTAAATGCCCCCAATTAAGAGAGTGATAATTAAATTTACTATATATTTGTAGTATTATAAAGTAATTTAAAATTCTAACTTGAAGGTGAGTCAATCACATAATCTATAACATAATAATGGGTAAAATTGCACAAACTAACCTTTATGTATAGTTCAATCTCAATTCTGTAATAACAATAATAAATTTAATATAAAATTATATTTGTAGAAACAATTCCAGAGGGATGTACAGCACTTTATAATGATAGTTATCTCTAAGCAGTGAGACTGAATGATTACTTCATGATATCAGTAGTGAAAATGTTTTGCATTTTAATAAGGAAAAAACGTAAGGACTTCTCAGAATGTACTGACTCCTAAGTCCATTGCAGAAATTTAAGAAATTTATTAGTGTCTAATATAAATGCAGGTGTGTAGAGTGTTTCTTACCAAATAAATGTGAATGGCGGTGACTATTTTATTATTGCTCTACGTTCATTCATGAACAGCAGAGGGCATGGGAGTCTTCGGGAGCAAGAGCAATCAGACCAAGGATTCAGTAATTCAGTTAAAGGGAGGGAGGCCATGGGACTGTGCTCACATTTGGAATCATAAACCACTTTAAAACAAATACCTCTTGTGGTTTGTTATTCTTATATTAATACACTAAAAAAACTAATAACTATCACTCCTGAGAAGTATTTAATGAATCTGTAAATAGAGCCATTTGAAATCTCCGTGTGAAGCTACAAATAGAGACACTCTGATTCCCCTCTGTAATATTTTTTGTGTGTTGCCTCACTGGCTAAACAGCCCTGCTGCATTGTGCTGAGTTGTGAGATTGCGCTTGCTCCAGCCTGGAACCTCAGGGGAAGTGTTTGACATCTCATAGGTAACCATAAAGTTTGATGCTGATTTTCTAGATGCCCCTTTGAAGAAGTTAAATTCCTGATTTACCTTTTATTTTAGTGATATTGTACTTTAAATGATTTTTCTGCATGCAGTGAGACAATCAGTCTTTTTGAAATTTATTGCTGTGATACCACACAATAATTAAGCCTTTAAATATTGAAACATTTTTCTTCCCTGGATAAACTTTTATAATGTTGTTATCTTTTCTGTGTAAGCTGGTAGACTTAACTAATGGCTTATGAAAACTTTTGTATTTTTTGTTTTTATGAGCTGTTACTATGAAATTCTCCTTGATGTCTTAAGACTTCTTCCTTTAGGTATCAGGGTAAATTAGGGGCAAGTGTTCTAGCTTTTCTTTTTCTGAGAGGATTGTAGAGAATTAATTTGATATTATGGTTTAGTTTGATTTGTTTTGCTCAAAATAAATGTGCTTTTTTCATGTGAGATCTTTAATTCATAAGTCATCCGCCTTTCCCTACTTTCTTCCTACCTTGTAACACTCTTATTTTGGTGTGTGTGACATTTGCACTCTTTCATTTGTGTACATTAGCTGTGTTTACATGCTGGGCACTCTTTGATTCTTTGTACATCATGCTGGATGATGTCCCCAAATCTGTGTTCAAATGTACTAATTCTTTTCTTTTTTAATGTCCCCATTTCTTATTTTTTACTTATTTTATTTTATGTGTATGAATGCTTTTACTTAAATGCATGTCTGTTCACGGTATTAATGCCTGCAGAGGTCAGAAGAGGTTGTCAAATCCCCTGAAACTGAAATTAAAGATTGTGAGCTGTCACACAAGTTCTGGGAATCCAACCCAGATTCTCTGCAAAAGCTGCTCTCCAGCCTTGCCTTTTCTTCCTAGAGGTTGTGTCTAATGGCATCGTTTGAGGGTTGGGTCTTCCACAGCTCTGCTTTCTAATTTAAATTGCCTTGTGTGCTGTAGTTCCGTTTAGCCTCAATTTTGCTTCCTTTAACTATTTTGGAATTCAGTGATTACACTGCACACTGTTTGCAGGTTGCTGCTTCTGCTTTGTTGTTCTCCCACTCGTGGTATTTTATTTCCTGTCGTGACCTCTAAATTTTAAAAAGTTTTATTGATCTCTTGTCTTCAGTGGAAGCTCTCTGTTGTGGAATTCTTTCAAATCTAAGTTATGATGATTCCCTTCCAGGATGATGAGGGATCAGCTTCATTCAGAGCCCTTTCAATTTTTGTGGTCATGGGAAAGTTTTAAATTTTAATCATTTTATCTGTCATTAACTTTTACCTTTTTAAAATAAAATAGTTTATTCATATAGAAAATAAATGTAAAGTGTAAGTTACAAAGAATTGTACAATAAAATGAACATATTTTGGCCAAATATTCAATTTAAGAATTAAGATGCTTCCATGTATTTCCTTTTTGTCCTTATTTATCTTGTGGCTTTCACTTTGTGGAGGGCTGAATTGAGAGCTATGAGGAAGAAAAGGCTTCTCAAATACAGAGTGTAAGGAATGCTCACATAATACTGGCCCTGCCCCAAGGCCAGATCCAAACCAATTCCAACTAGCATTGTCAGGTCACACAAACACCCAAGAGTAAGAGAACGAACACCGAGTCCTTTAATAGGGAACTGGGAGGGCAAAGGTAAAGGGGATTCCCCATGCCCATCTCTTTTCCTGCTTCTTAGCCTGTAGGTAGCCTGAATTATGTGGTACTAAGTGACAACGTAAGGTAAGATTATAAGAGAACCTGGTCTCTCAGGCCATATTGAAGGGACCCATAGAGGTAGAAAGTATAAGGGAAACTCATGAGAGAAGGCTTGGGAAAACAATGCTTGGTTTTATATTTTGACTGTTACCAAACTTACCCATCTCCTGCTGACAAAAAAAAAAAAAAACAAAAAACAAAAAACAAAAAACAAAAGTGGGCTCCACTCCTGCATAAACATGGAAGACAGCCAAGAAATTAAGTCTTAGAGAAACTAATGACAATAAAATACCAAGCTCTCAGAACAACTGAATTTTATACTGTAGTAGGAGTTTCTGGTCTAGACTATCCTCAAGATCCAGACCAGCAGTCCAAAATAACCACACAAAGGCTTATATTAATTACGTGCTATTTGGCTTATGGCTCAGGCTTATTGCTAGCTAGTTCTTGCATCTTAACCCATTTCTATTAATGATGTATGTCTTGCCATGTGGTTCCTGGCTCACCTGTACTTTTACAGGTTGCTCTCTGGGCTGCAGCTCATAGCATCTCTTCCTGACTCTGCCCTTCTTCCCTTTGTCTATGCTCAGATTTCCTGCCTGCTTCTAAGATGCCTTGCCAAAGGCCAAAGTTTCCTTTATTATCCAGTGGTAATTCACAGCCTACAGAAAGACATCCCACATCATTATACAGCATAACAAAGGCCTTGGGAAGAAAAACATTGCAACCATCATCCAAAGAAGGCAGATAATTGTGATCTGAGTATAACTGGACTGCTAACCTATGAGAAATAAATAAGTTAATTAATAAAATTAGTAGGCCTTTATGGATACTCTGAGCTTTACATAATCATACTTAAAACATCCAACATCCAAGCAAAAATCACTCAGCATATCAGAAACATAGTCTCATTTCTCAGTTGGAAAAGACCATCTACAGATCCAACTTTATTATAGAAGATTTTAGTTACAATGTCCTGAAAACGTTGAAACAACCTAATAAATCTCACATGAGTGGAAAAACAAATTGTTTTGAATCCACATAAAAAGGTGACAGTGTCAAAAACATTTTAATAAGTCAAAGAAGCCATATTTAAATGATCACATACTGTGCGGTTATACTCACGACCTTCCTGAAAAGGCAGGATGCACACACTGAAGAACAGGTCAGCTCTCACTGGCACAGGAAAGCTCAATGCTGAGAACAGAGATCTGTCTGCATCTGGATTTCTACAGAGAACTAGAGATGGAAAATGGTTTGCTCTATGTAAAGGTGAGGAATGAGTTCAGAGTTCATCCAGAGAGAACCCCATCCAGAAGCAAACAGCTTGGCAGGTGAATTCTGTTGAATATTTTAAGAAAACAATCAGTTCTCAATGCTTTCAAAAGTTAGAAGAGAATGCTTCCAAATTCATCTTATGGCCCCTGCATAATCTTTGAGGGGAAGGGCTGCGTGCGGTTCAAGACAGGGTGTCTCTCAGTGTGATCTTGGCTGGCCTGGAACTCAAACCCACAGATCACAGAGATCCACCAGCCTCTGCAGGATTAAAATCATGTGCCCACAACCAACTCAACCTGCATTGTCTTGATAACAAAACCAGACACAGATATTGTCAGAAACAAAACAAAACAAAAAATTCTGCAGAACAGTATTCCTCATGCATATGGAAACAAGCTCAAAGCAGCAGCGTGTGAGAAGTCCATCCAAGTGAGTAAAGACCAGGTATTCGTCAGACACATTTAATGTTATTACAAAAATACCTGACCAAAACAGCCTGAAGAAGGAAAGATTTATCTTGATTTGTGGTTTCCATGGTTACTTGGTTTTGTTGTTTCTCTGCCTATGTGCATGTCACACAATGTCATGATAAAAAGGATGTGGTGCACTAGAAAACTGATAATACTTTTAGGAAGTATACTTAAAGGAGGTATACTTTTTCTAAATGCACGAAGATGGTGAAGATGTCTTAGATACCGCTCTAAATACATGATACATAAAAGAAATAATCTGTACTTCATTAAAATTAAACTTTCTGATTTTTTGAAAGGCACTGCCAACAAAATGAAAAGTAAAGCTAACACAGAAAAAATACAAAAGGCATATTTGATAAATGACATTTTTAAAATGTACAAAAGACTTAAAATGCAATAATGTCATATTATCCCAACAGACATCTCTCTAAGGGAAATATAGAGAAAAAAACTGAGATTAAAATATGAACAGCATAAAAAGTATTGTAAATTAAAACTGTGAGCTACTTCTGCAGCCCCTGGAATGTCTGCAGTTAGAAATACTGGCAATCCCCGGTGCTGACAAGGGTGCAGCACCCATCACCCATCACAGAAATACATGTAGGCTGCTAAGTCACCAGTCTGTAACCAGTGCAGCCATTTTAGAAACCAATCTGTAGTTTTCTAGAAAAGTGAATAAACATTCACCTTATTGCCCAACAGTTCTATTCCTTACTACTCCCATGAGAAGTATATGGTCACTTGAGGAGGACTTGCCCTGTGATGTTATCAGGAACATCATTCATAATAACCCAAACCTGGAAACAAGTGAAATGTCTGTCAACTGGTGGATGGATGACAAGCGTGTCTATGACTCTGTCTTACTTTGGGATACCATAACAAAGTGACTTATAAACAACAGAAGGACTTTCTGTTGGTATTGAAGGCCAGAAGTCCAAGATCAGGATTCCAGCATAGTCATGTTCAGATGAGGCTCCACTTCTGAGATGGAGGCTGCTGACTTCTTGTGTCTTTGTGCATTGGAAAGAGAACTAAATAGTACCCAGTCCTCTTTTCTTCTGGCTCTATCACACTGGGTGTGGCTTAACCATATATGAGACCTCAAAGCCCACCCCACAGTGACACACTTTCTCTACAAGGCCATACCTTGCTAATAGTGCCACTCCCTATGACATTATGGGAGCCAATTACATTCAAACCACCACAGACAGTAAAGGGACACAGAGGAAAATTTTAGAACAATGGAAAAGGCTTTAGTAGGGATCAGATTACTGATAGTGATCAATTTGTAAGCACTCATCAAATTATACACTTATGATTGTGACTTTCATTGTGCACAAGTTACATTTTTAATAAAGCTGAATATAAAATCTAAGTCTTGATTTTCTTTATTGCTCATGTTTCTCGTCATGAGACCTCAGTCTTTGGTCATTAACATTTTGGTTGTATGGTCAGTGTTTGGTGTCTGACCACACTAGTCCCTCCAGATATGTACATCTACCTGAGTCCTGGGCATACTGTCTTCCTCTGAGAATTCTTCATCCCCTCTGATCTCAAATGTATAGTTTCCAAAGCTACTTGAATCAATGGTCTCATTTCACACCTCAAAAGACTCTTAGGATTTCATTTTTCCTACCAAACTCAATAGTGTGTCCCACCATTCTGTGACCTCTCCAGGGCTCTGTCCCTATAGAATCCAATAGATAGGAGTGTTGATATCTCTGGAACCTTGTGCTGTCCCCAACTTTCTCTTTAGCCCCTTGATACTCTTTTTTCTGACATATTATTTTTATTGATTATTTGAGAATTTCATACAACAAACCCCAATCACACTTATTTCCCAGTCCTGCAAGGTCCACCCTCCCACCCTTCTGCCTTCTCCCTCAAAAGAAAAAAAAAATCACCAAGTCCAATTCGTTGTCTGTATATTCATTGGATCATAGTCAAACTCCCAGTAGCCAGACCCCTAAACAAAACTGAGTCCTCCCTCCCCCCACTCAGAAGCCATCAACTGTGAAGAGCTACACTTCATCACCTTCATCACTCTCTTCAACAGCTTACTGTCTGGACAGTTTCCTTGGGGAGGGGAGGGTTGTCACAGAAACCTTCAATGTCTATCATTCTCAATTATGAGTCTGCAGTTGTTGATAACCACTGCATAAAAAGTGTCTTTGTCCATAATAACCAGTGTCAGCACGGATGATAGGCTTCAACATAGTTTTCTGCTGCAGTCTTGGTCATGGACATCAACATGTCCTCAGGCAGCAGCATAGACCATGGACGTCCCCATGGCCTCCAGCAGGAGTGAAGACCACAGATATCAAGATGACTTCAGGTGGCAACCCGAACCATAGACATCCACATGTCCTCTGGAAGTAATAGCAGTAATATGGACTATGAACATCAACCTGGTCTCAGGCAGCAGCACAGACCATGAACACCATGGGTCCCTCCCTCTCTCCCCTCTCCTTCATCATGGATCATATGCCCCCCCCCACCTGCTTCAACATGGACCAACGACATCAACATGGCCTATGGCAGCAGCTCAGACCATGCCTGTCTTTCAAAGAGGCCCAATCCAGTAAATGAATTGTTCTCCATTTCAGACAACTTGCTGTGCACTGGGGGATGGGGAGGGTGCAGAACCTTTGCTGATCCAGGCTGCTGCACACCACCCTGCTAGAGGTTGCCCAAACAGCTTTATATGCACATATTCATTGCCAGGAGTCATTGGTCTGGGTCAAGGTTTCTGGTTTCTGAGGCATTATAAATACTGGACTATAGCTGAGACGCTTCCAATATCCTGTTGTTTCCCAGAGTCCTGGTGATCTTGCTGCTGGACAGGGCGTTTTGAGGCAGGATCCATGAGAACTGCAGGCAATGCACACCTCTCTGCCCAAGACAGTGCCTAGGCTGGTCTTGCACTCTCCCTCCCCATGCAGGGCAAGCAGCTCTAGCTGCAGCAGCTGCTGGTCCATGCTGTGGGCCAGATCCACTGGCCCAGGCTCCCTGTAAACTGAGGACTGGGTACAGCTTCCATCTGCCATCTCTTTTCTCTAATTCCATGAGACCACTTTTTAACTGCATCTTTCCATAAGGCCTCCCTTTTTAATTGTTCTAGAGATATCTCTTATTCTGCATACTCATCCTCTGTGGCCTTGTCTCCCCCTGGGAATATCTATAGGTCTCTCAAGCTCCTTGAAGCTGCTTGGAGATCCCTTGGGTCTCAGAGCATCCACCACCATCTTGAATCCAAAGTTTATTGTTATATGACACTAAGCACGTTATTTCTTTGTTATTTAGCGATAGGAGATTGATATACTTGATCTCAAGGCCTTTGCTACACAAATCTCTACATTTCTGACTTCGTGTTCACTTCTCCTCTACATGTATCTCAGATTTGAAGCAGAGTGCTCCCTGTGCCCTCCAACTGTCTCTGTTTCCCCTCGGTCGCTGTTAACTCCCTGTCACTAAAACTAATACTTTATTAAAAGGACTGCTTTGGCTCACAGTTTTGGGAGTTTGATGAGCTGGACCCATTATAGTTGCTTTCTTTTTCCTCTCTGCAGGTCCACCACCCAGCTTCTAAATAAGCACACAGAGACTTATTCTTTCTTATGAGTCACTGGCCTTAGCTTGGTCTGTTTCTAGTCAGCTTTTCTTAATTTAAATTATCCTAAGTCCTGAATAGTTACTGGCCATTCAGCTCTTCTTTTCTTTTCTTTTTTTACTCTTTTTTAAAGATTTATTTATTCATGTATATAAGTACTCTGTCTTCATGCACACCAGGAGGAATCTGATTCCCATTACAGATGGTTTTGAACCACTATGCGTTTGCTGGGAATTGAAATCAGGGCCTCTTAGAAGAGCATCAAGTGCTCTTAACCACTGAGCCATCTTTCCAGCTGCACCAGAGAGCTCTTTATTAGTGCTTCAGGTGTTCAGACAGGCAAAGTAACACAGCTTTACCGAGTTAAACAGATGCAACATAAAAGAATGCAACACATCTTTGCATCATTAAAGTAATATTCCACAGCATAAACAAATGTAACACATCTTAAAATAATATTTCAGAACACTCCTTAGTCTCTAGACCTCTACCAGCACATCGTAACGGAAGCACATGGAGGTTACATCAAAGTCTGTCCCTTGATATTCTTGAGTGCCTTAGTTCTAAGCCTTTTCCTTCCTTCAGATAAGGTTCTGCACCTGACCCAGCCTTAACACTGCGATGAGGGAATCAAACATATCTCAACTGGATATGCCAGACTCAACTGACCCACCTTGAGACTCCTTGCCCTCTTGGGAAATGGATGGGGGGATGGGGTAGGGGAAGGCTGAGGGTGGATGGGGAGGAGGGAAAGGAGGTGGAGCAGTGGTATATATGGAAAATAACCTTTTTAAATAAATAAAAAAGAGATAAGGTTTTGGGCTCATAGGGTATCCTTAAGAGGTCATGTGAAATTGTTTTCTCATTATCAACTCAATAATTTAATTTTATTTTTGATGTCTTCCTCTAATACAAAGGTACAAAAATTTGGTTGGTAAATGATCTTCTAGCCCTGTAATTAATAATGCTTTGTTCTCTAGAGGAAGGAATTAGATTGCATAAGAGACGCCACCCAGAGGAGGAAGACTGATGTGGAGGCTCACACTGGGCACTTGGAAATGGGGAACATTTAACCACAGAAAGAGGCTATGAAATCATAGATGCGGGAGAAGAAACTCGGCCTACCTCACTCACTGTGCAAGGAAGCTCTTTCCTGACTTGGAGTTGACTAAGGACTTGTTAAAAGCTGTGTTGCTCACTTCTTTTCATCAGTACCAAATACCCTACACAATTCAGATCCTATATTTCAGATTTTAAGATGTAATTTGAAGAGCAAACTGGCCAGTGTAGTTAGGTCCTCTTTCTCTCTGGATTGAACTCATTCTGGAGAGGACCAGTTCATGTAGCTTATATACTATTGAAACATTTGGTTCAACTGTCAGAATAATTAAAGGAGCATCATATACAAGAGGAGACAGTAGTGATAGACACAACGTTCATTGAGGAGTATCTGCTGTGCTGGGCTGAGACTTCACAGACATTGCTCCATGTCGTTGTCACAATACTGTCAAATCATTTTGTAGCGAATGGAACAGCTAGAGGTTGCATATTTTGATCCAGTCATATAGGAAGGGAAGAATTGAAATTGTTATCTAAACTGATATCAAATAGAGGTTTGCATCCTGGGAGAGTGTTTAAAATGGTGAACCCAGGCTTGGTAAAGTGAGGAAGGAGAGGAGACAGAGGAGGCAGGAGTCATCTACTGCAAGGGCCTGAGAAGAAAATGCTTCACCAATAACACGGAAGGAGCCTCTAAAGATTTTTTAAAATTATGTCTGGGTGTGTACCTAGGTGAGTTTATGGGCACCATGTGCATACAGGTGCCTACAGCAGCCAGAGGAAGGTGATGGATCCCTCAAAACTGGAAATTATAGGTGGTTCTGGGTCCTCTGCAATAGCAGTAAGAGCTCTTAACTGCTAGGCTGTCTCTCCAGATCCATGGAGATCATCTTAAATACAACACAATATGAATAAATACGAGCCATGAGCCTGGAGATAGTTTTAATAGCTCGTGCTGTTTATTAGTGTGGATCTTGGATAATTTATGTGGTATATGATTGTTGCCAGGAATAAAGGAAGTAATACAAGGGAAGCTTTATCTAAATTATCTACTTACAAAGGGCTTTTCAGTGTTATTAGGTACATAGTAAATGGCCGCTGTGCAAGATTGCCTTCATGCTGGCAAGGGCAACCAGGCATCTATGTGGGAGACAAAAATCATGTCTGTTTCTGTGTCTGTTCTGCCATGAACTCCAAGAAAGGGGGAAATACCTGAGAAGCTTTGAAGAGATGGCAAGGTGCTTGCCTTGGATCTGTGTTAGAACACTGTGGATGTGGTGAGAAGGAGACAAGAGGGTAGTACAGAGAATGGAGAGGACCTACAGTGCCATCCATTCTTCCATCCCATGGAGCAAACTTATTTTGGACCACAGCTTCAGGTTCTCTGTGATCCTGGACAAGTAGAAGATACATCACTGGTTACACATGCATGTAGTTTAAGATCTAACAATGTAATGTGTGTGACACTTTAATAGCCACATGTACCCTTGAAGCTTCTTCTCCGAAACAACCTTTTCTCTCTCTCCTTTTCTCTCTTCTTCCTCTCTCTCTCTCTCTGGTGGGAATGTTCTCTATGTACTGTAAATAAAGAACTGTTTTGGTCCATGAAGAACACCGTAGAAGTGGGTGGAGAATCAGAGCACAAGCAGGTAGGAAGAAGGGTGGAGTTTGCCAGTCTCCATCAGATCCCCAAGAGGAACAGACATGTAAGAGGTACTGGCCAGCCATGGGCTGAGCCACGTGGTGGGAAGATTAATAGAAATGGGTTAATTTAAGAAGAAAGAGCTAGCTAGTAATGGGCATAAGACATGGGCCAAACAGTTTAAAGGATATAAGTGTGTGATTCATTTTTTGGGGGGACAAAAGCCGCGTGCATACCAGGTTCCAACCGCCAGGTCACAAACCTCCTGGCCCCAAACGGGCCGGGGAAAAACTTACTACAACCTCTCTCTTTCTCTCTCTTTCTCTCTCTCTCTCTCTCTCTCTCTCTCTCTCTCTCTCTCTCTCTCTCTCTCTCTCTCTCTCTCCTCCACCTGTAGTGGGATTACAGTACCTTGTAAATATTTGTTGCTCCTACTAGTTTAATAAAAACACTGATTGGCTGAAGGAAAACAGGAAGTGTGGTGAGCTACCAGGCTAAGAAAACTCAGGAACATCTTAGATCAGAAACAGATGACAGAGTCACTGGAGCTGCCAGGAGATGTAGAAGAAATGCTGCTGAGAAAAGGTACATGGCTGAACAGGATAAGAAAGAAGGGTTAGTTTAAGACTAAAGAGCTAACAAGTTATATGCCTGGGTCTTAAGTCAGTCAGCATAAAATTAACACAAGCATCTGTGTGATTATTTGAGCTTAAGCAGCAGTGGGGCTGGAGTGGGTTCAAATCTCAAGGCTAGACTGGAAAGTCCGGGCCAGAAACCATATACAACAAATGACTGTCCAACGTAGTACATATACACCCACATAAAGCTTGAGAAAGATTAAAAACAGTTCTAGAGCACAGAATCAGCCAAAAACAGCTTCTGAGTTGTGCCTCTCATGTGGGCTATGGTACAGAGATGTCTTGGTGAGGTGTGTGGGCTAGCAGGCAGCTTAAACCAAAGCCAGTTTCTGAAGTCTCACAAAAGACTTGGTATAAGAAACAAGATAGTAGATTTAAAGATTCTGTTTTCACAGGGAAAGGGAACAGAGTCAAAGACTGATTCTTAGTGGCAGCGTTTTCTTGGATCAGCGTTGGCAAGTTATATGTCTGGGCCCTAAGTCAATCAGCATCAAAATAATACAAGCATCTGTGTGATTCTGTGGGATTGCATGTGTTACTGCAGAACTGCCTGTCAGTGGGTCAGAACCTCAGGTCAAGACCCAAAAGTCTGGGCCAGAAGCCTATTACAACATCCGGCAACCACAACCTTTTTGAGAGTTTATTTTTCTTTTATTTGTGTTGTTTGTAGGAACAGAAAGAAGCTGTGGCTTGCTTTTCTAGATGTTTAGATGACAATCTTTTTAACCCATCTTATTAAAACCTTCCTGTAGCTTTAGGAAAATGTTTCAAGTCTAACTTAGTCTTTATGTAATAATAATGAATCTTGGGTAATTGTACACAGAATAAAACAGCTCTGCATGAAAAAAAGTATTTTACCTGTTGTATTTAAGATTGTTGGTAATGTCTGATAGTGCTGTTGTCCATTAAATGAATCCAAGTGTGCCTCATTTAAAATGGGCTGCTCAGTGTTGCAAGCAGGTCATCTTACAGACCAGATGGACTTTCAGTAAGACATTCAATGTGTTCTTCAAAAGAGATGTACATAAGGTCACAGAGCCGTTACATCATGATCCAGACGCTGTTTTCTCACAACTATTTACTAGTGTTATCTTGACAGACATTTGACACTTCTATGATATAAGATTTAAATTTTTGTTTTGCTTTCTTTGCTTGTTTGTTTAGTAAAGGAAACAAAATAAATAAATGGAAGTTTCTCAGAGTTCCTCCTTTCTCCAAGATGTTTGGCTCCAAGTTACCATAGAAACAAACATCTAGTAACTCACAGCACCCATTTCTGGGAAAAGGGACATGTGGTCATCTTTCACTGCCAGTCAGAAGAATTCAGTTGCACAAAACAGAATGATCAGAGAGTATGTGGGCCCAGAAGGGAAATATAACATGTGTAACTTTTGTGTTATAGCATGCTGTTTACAAAGTGACAAAAACTTGTGTGTCCTGTGGCTGGTAATACTGAAAAAAAGAACATGGGTTCTTAGGGTATCTTCCTGGAGTGTTTGCATCTTATCACTCTGCAGCCTTGTTCCAGTCTCTGAAACATGGACTATTTAATGTTTTACACATGCTATTTTTTGAAAGTTGAGAAAAACTTTTCTTATGAGTTCAAAAATCAAGGCTAAAAGCTGACCACCTATAGTAGGGTTAAAAGAGGAGGAAGTGGTATGACTTACAAAATGGGGCAGACCCTGCTGAGTTCATTGCTTCATTTTTTTTTCTTTGTGAAGCTTCCTGTTTTGGGTTTCATCTTAACCGCACCCCACATGAAGTGAGAAAAACAGGGCTCCTCTGAGTCAGGACTGAAGCCTTTTGGGTTCACTTCACTTCTTCCTCAGCAGCCTTTCGCTTCTTTATGCATCACAGCTTGTGCTGTGCCCATGTAAGGCATGGCAAGGCCACATCATTCTTCTTCAGACTCTTGCAGTGAAAAGTTGCACAGATTCCAACCCTCCAGCTTTCCATAGGGAACTGCTGTCCTGTAGAGCTTGCTATGCCAATGGTGCCCCTGGAAGTATGCAATGCAGCCCACCCCGCTGCTGCAATTTAAGCCTTTGGGGAACCTCTTTCCACTACTGTTTTAAAATGTATGCTTCTGACTCTTTTGCTGATTAGTCTTGCTGCCCATTCATGAACCACCTGAAAGCAAATTACTGTCTACCTCGTTTTGCTCACCATGGTATCTGGTTTCTGCCCTTGACACGGTGGTGCCTCTGAGTCACCAAAGTCACATTCATTTCGAGTCGTTCCTATAAATCACTGGAGCTCTCCAGTATCTCTAAATAAGAGTCGGGATTCAGGCAGTTAGCTTTTACAATCTTACCTATTCGTAAAAAGAGTGTCTTAGTTACTTTTCTATCATGATGACAAAACACCACGGCTAAGGTAACTTATGAAAAAAAAAAGCATGTAAGTTTCATAGGCCTATGACACTATCATCATCATCAAAGTCACAGAAATACCTGTTCCAAAGTTACTTTTTTCCTCTTTTACTATCTAAATGTTGTTTGAGTTCTAAGAATACTTACCAGCAGGCATGGTTGTGCATGCCTTTAATTCCAGCACTTGGAAGCCAGAGGCAGGCAGATCTCTGAGTTTTAAGCCAGCCCAGGACACATAGAAGAGGCACCATCTCAGAAACAAAAGCCAAAGAGTTACCTGGCTAACTTTAAGTAGATTTAAGTAGACATAGATTGTTATCTGTGGCCACCATTTTATATAAATTTCCCAAACTTATTTTCCAGGAATAACTTCAGCTTATACCTGTAGCCACCACTCCACATTCCCCATAATCACAACCACCACCCAACTCTGTTTCTATGAGTATCAGAATACAGTAGCCTCATCTTTCTATCCAGTTTATTTCACTTAGAGTCATGATCTCTGGGTCCATATCCATGATATCCATAACATCAATGTGGAGATTTGGAAGAAAATGTCCCCACAGGCTCATAGGGAGTGTCACTATTAGGAGGAAGCATGTCACTGGAGGGTGGGCTTTGAGTTCTCAGAAGCTCGTCCAGTCCCTTGTTCACTCTTCTTGCTGCCTGCCAATCTGCATGTAGAACACCCAGCCCTTTCTTCAGCACCGTGTCTGCCTGCGTGCCACCGTGCTTCCTGCCATGCTGATAATAGATTAAACCTCCAAACTGTAATCCAGCCCCAATTAAATGTGCTTTTGATTTGCATCTTCCTGGTGATTTGAAATGTTGAGCACCTTTTCATACATCTGAGGGAAATTTGTATGTTGAAGTTTATCTGATAATGTCTTTTAGAACTCTGTTATAGTGTGGCTGTATGATGTGAAATGCTTTGCTTGCATTCAAATATTTATAGTGTCTAAGAGAATAAAGATGGGGAATTTCAGTAAATGGGGGAATTTGTCCAAATGTAGCATAGTATTCATCTTTCAAAAATGTTGTTAGTTAAAAAAATTATGAATGTGAGTGTTTACATGCATGTGTGTGTGTTTACTGCAATTGGAGCTGTTAGCTGTCATGAAGGTGCTGGGAATCAAAACCAAGAGAAGCAAGTGTTCCTAACCGCTGAGGCATCTGGTCAGTCCCACTACTGGTCTGTTGCCTACATAAACTTCACCACATCAAGGGCAATGCTTTGGAAAGGCTGCCTCAACCTTAGTGCTATTTTAATTAGGGGCCTATAAAGTAAGTAGCTTGCTATACTTTATAGTGCTCTTGTAATGGCAAAAGGCTGAAAACATCCCATATGTTGAATACCCCACTGTATAGCTACACAACAGAGTGATTTAGGGCACTGTAACAATGAAAAATATGTGTGCTTAAGAGAAGTCTAAATGATATCAGAAGCCACTAACATCACATAAAAATAGATAAGTGGTGTTCCCAATGAAAACATGTGTCTTTAACTATGAGGAAACTTACTGTAGCCAGAGAAAAGAAATGAATGCCTATATAAATTATGACTGGAGAGAATTAGAAATGGCCAGGTGGAAGCAATAAGCTATGACTTTCTGCAATAAGATGATTTAGCTACTGGTATTCTCATTTGAGAGAGGAAAAACTTCAGTGGACAATGATATGTATGTGGCCCCTTAAGCAGTAAATTTAAGAACTAGAATCTACTGAACCTTTGTGGTTCACATAACAACATGCATAAGAGAGAACAAGGTAGCATTGTCATCAAGGGATAGCAAATCTCATAAGACAGATGTGAGGTGGTACAGATTACGGGTGGTACAACAACAACCAGATCTTAAAAGCAAGACAGTGGTAGTGTCTTTTCTGAAAGGAGTATTAAGTGTGGACTGTTTCTTTAACTGAGAGCAGATTCATGCAATTCTGAGATCAAAAGAACAGATAACAAGATTGGCATTCTTCTATTCAGAGGAGGTATCTTTTCCACATACTGTGCAGAAGGGCAGAGCAGGCCAAAATGGGACCAATGGCACCTTGTAGGGGTCCACCCAGAAACTACTCTGAGCTCTCCTTAGAACAAATCATCTGGCTTTGTAGACACGTAACCCAGGCCATAGTGTATGTTGTAGAGCAGAAGATATTTGGCTTGATGTCACGTGTCATTGCCTTCAAATATTTAATCATTATGTTTTTTTAGCTTGTGTTTTTTGGGGGACAGTCAAGCATGCACTTGAACTGGAGAAGCAGGCCAGGCAGCAGTGGGCAAAAGCTAAGACCTGATCCTGCAGCTGTGGCCAGCACTGTGGGTGTTGAGTCATTGACCCTGTGGCCCGGTCTCAGCTCCCTGGCGAGTGTGTTTGGGGCACTGTGGAGTCCAAAGCAGTTAGGCCAGGACTTGGGTACAAATTGGTGTCATTAAAAGCAGGACTGCTGACACTCCAGAAGAAAATTTGTTAGTTTAGAAATATTTTAGTAAATTACCACAAAGTTGAAGGAAACCCAAAGGTAACAACAGTATTGGAGTTAACATAATTCTTTACGGTTTCAATAGCTCCAGTTTTGAAAACTACTGCAGTATTACACAGTCTTGGAATACAAATTAAATATTATTGCATTTGACAGAAAGTTCTCTTTTTCATAGGAAATTTTTATAAAACTAAGGATCAACAAGGAAAAACATTTTTTCATTGCATTTTTTCTTTGTAAATGAATGTGCTGGACAGTTTTATATCAACTTGGTATTGAGAGGAGGAAACCCCAACTAGGAAAATGCTTCCACAGGGTCAGGCTGTAGACAGCCTGTAGGGGATTTTCTTAATTAGTGATGGATGGGAGAGGGCCCAGCCTTTTATGGGTGGTACCATCCCAGGGTTCTACAAGAAAGTAAGCTGAGCAAGCCATCTATGAGAGTAAGGCAGTAAGCAGCATCCTCCATGGGCTCTGCACAAGCTCCTGCTTCCAGATTTCTGCCATGTTTTGAGTTCCTGTCCTGACTTCCTTCAGTGAACAGTGCTATGGGATGTAAGCTAAATAAACCCTTTCTCCCAAAGTTGCTTTGGTCACAGTGTCTCATCACAGCAATAGTCATCTTAACTGAAATAATAAACATATAGGAACAGGCTACATAACTGTACTGGGCAGTTTTGTCTGTCAAATTGACACAGACTAGAGTCATCAGAAGAAGGAGCTTCAGCTGAGAAAATGCCTCCTATGAGATCCAGCTGTAAGGCATTTTCTCATTTAGTGATCAATGTAGAAGGGCCCAGTACATGGTGGGTGGTCTGTAAGAAGGTGGGCTGAGCAAGCCATGGAGAGCAAACCTGTAAACAGCTCCCCTCCATGGCCTCTGCATCAGCTCCTGCTTCTGGAATCTGAGCCTGTTTGAGTTCCTGTTCTTACTCTCCCAGGAATGAACAGCAACGCTAAAGTGTAAGATGAATAAACCCTTGTAGTAAAACGTTTCTGGTGTGGACTAGCCCCAAGATCCAGACCAGTTGTCCCAAATAGACTGCCCTCAGCTGCTTGCTCCCAAATAATCACACAAATGCTAATATTAATTACATGCTGCTTGGCCTATGGCTCAGGCATATTGCTAGCTAGCTCTTGCATCTTAACACGTTTCTATTCATCTGTCTTGCCACGTGGCCAAGGGCTTGCCTGTGATCTTGGGTGGCTGGATCGAGTCTCTGTCTGACTCTACCCTACTTCCTCTTTATCTATGCTCCAATTTCCCGCCTACATCTATGGACTCTGTGGCGCAGAGCCCATGAAAGATGATGCTTACTGCCTTTCTCTCATAGATGGCTTGCTCAACTTACTTTCTTATAGAACCCTGGGATGGCACCACCCACAAAAGGCTAGGCCCTCTCTCATCTATCACCATAGGCCAAAATAATTCCTTTATTATCTAATGATAATTCACAGCATACAGAAAGGCATCCCTTAACTAAGACAAATTGGTGCCAGTGTAGTGAGGTATTGCTGGGAGAGACCTGACCATGTTCTGGGGAGGATTGAGGAAGGACTTTGGAATGTTGGGTTAGAAAAGACATTAAGTGTTAAGAGCTCTGTGAGATGTTCTTTGGAAGATGAACTTGGAAGACAAGAATATTGAAAGAAGTGCAGAGAATGGAGGCCTGGCTTTTAATATTTCAGAAGGAAGTTTAAAAACTCGAACAGGGCCATTTGTTATTTTGAATTAAGATTCTGTGGT
Organism: Sigmodon hispidus; assembly: GCA_004025045.1. Lineage (NCBI taxonomy): Eukaryota > Metazoa > Chordata > Mammalia > Rodentia > Cricetidae > Sigmodon > Sigmodon hispidus. The sequence continues at coordinate 93,969 of PVIH01005858.1, forward strand.
TCTAGTTAGCTAGGGCTGAAGAATCAGTTGTGATTAACAAGATACCAGAGCAAAGATTTGCTTTTCTGGGATACTTGATGCTGGCATTTTGGAGATGGCAGCAGTGGAATAGAGCCAGCAGGGTGCCCGGAGGACAAGCTGTGTGTGCTGCCCTGGAGAAGTAACCCAAGCCCTGTGGAGGAGCCCAGAAAATCAGGAGTGGACCAGAACTTGGAGTTCTTTTATTTTTTTATTTTTGCTTTGCTTTGATTGTGACTATGTCCTGATTTTTTCTTCTTGAAGTAAAAAGTATTTTACTGGAGCCCACAGTTGAGAAACTTGAATTTTAAAAGACTTTGGATTTTTAAAGAGATTGACTAATTTAAAGAACTGAAATTTTAATGTGTTTGAATTTGTAAAGACTGTAGGACTCAAAGTTATTTATGATCTTGGGGATGAATAAGACAGGAAGGATTGTGGCTTGAAATTGATCTGTCTGTGTGTCAGGTTGACAAGGGATCAATTGTATTGGGTGGTTTTGTGTGTCAGCGTGACATAAGCTGGAATCACCAAAGGGAGGAGCCTCAGCTGAGGAGATGACTCCATGAGATGAGATCTAACTGTAAGGCATTTCCTCATTTGGTGGTCAATGGGGAGGGCCCAGCCCATGGTGGGTGGGGCCATCCCTAGGCAGTTGGTCCTGGATTCTATAAGAGAGAAGGCTGAGCAAGTCATAGGGAGCAAGCCCCTAAGCAGCTCCCCTCCTGGGCCTCTGCATCAGATCCTGCCCCCAGGATCCTGTCCCATTTTCTTCAGTGATGAATAGCCATGCTAAAATGTAAGCCTCTCCTCTTGATTTTTAGTTCTGGTGTTTCATCACAACAATAGACACCTTCACTAAAACGATAAGCAAGCATTTTGGTGTCAATCCTAAGCCTACAGCCTTGCTTAGAATCTGGTAGTCTCCACAAGCTTCACAAGTGTCCCAGGAACCACTAAGATGAACATTAACTGATCTTGTACTTGAATTTCAGTTCACACATTGAAAGAGACTTGTATGAAGGTCATTTTCCCTAGAGAAAAACTGTTTAAGGCTGCTGTATTAATCTTTCCAGGGAAGACCTCAACAAAACAACTGCCTCCCCTAGACAGACCACCAAACAACAGACAAAAGTAATGATCCCATCAAGTCTGGCTTGTCAAACCAGGGAGGTTACTGGGCTGATTTACCACAACATGGATATAGTCCCATTATCTAGTGTGGATGAAGGCAGTCCTCTGGGGAGACTACCTCAGCTGGGAAGGAGGTGTAGCGAACACCTAGAATGTCAGACGATGATCTGAAGAGGCCCTCCAGTGAGTTTTTCTTGGAGGTCACTTGTGGGTAATCACAGCTGCTCTGGTTAAGAGTAAATATAATTAGGTCTGGGAAAGTGGCTAAGTGGCTAACAGCATGAACTGCTTTTCCAGAGGACCTAGGTTCAAGTCCTAGCACTAGATGGTGGCTTACAATTGTCTGTAACTCTAGTTCTAGGGATCCTGCCATCCTTCTCTGGTCTCGGAGGGTAATGCATGTACATGATAAGGACATTGGGACCAACATACATGCAGAATACCATGTATATAAAATTGTGATGGAATATTCTCTGTATGCTGTAAATAAAGGAGCTGTTTTGGTCTATGTGGAGCACCGTAGAAGTGGGTGGAGAATCAGAGGACAGACAGGTAGAAGGAGGGCAGTTAGTCAGTTGCCATCCGACCCCTGAATAAGAGACGTAAGAAATCTAGATGAGCCATGGGCTGAGTCACGTGGTAGATAGAATACAAGAAATGGGTTGAATTAAGATGAAAGAGCTAGCTAGTAATGTGCTTCAGACAAGGGCCAAACAGTATGAAGTTAATATAAGTGTCTGATTCATTTCTTTGTGGGACAAAAGCCGCCATGGGCCAGAAAACATCTTACAACAGATGGCGCCCAACGTATGGTATCCCTAGGTAGGCCAAATACCCGCATAAAGCCTAAGAAAGTTTAAAAAGCTTGAAAAGTGTTCTAGATCGCTGAAAAAGAGCCAAAAGCGGCTTTCTGAATGGCATATTTGAATTGATTTATGGTACAGAGACAGCGTGGTGTTCAGGCGGGAATTTAAAAATGGTGCATCCATGACATGCAGCTTAAACTCATACATTTCACGGAAGGCTTGACATAAGTATGATTGATTTAAGGTTTCTGCTTATACTGAACAGAAAGAAAACAGAGTCAAAAGCATTTTTTTCTGGTAGCAGCACTTCCTGAGTCCACTCTGGTTGCTGGTAGTGAGAGAGATGCAGTGGGCTCCTCCACCATATTGAAATGCCGCCCCAAAAGGGGCAGAGTGAGAAATTACAGTGATCCTAGCATTTTAAAAGCTCTTCTGGTTGGAAAATGATTAAGAATTCTCAATAAAACAGATTTAGACTCACAAAACCTCTAAACGGGGTACAATGTATGTAAAATATGCATAGGCTTCAGAGAGAGAGAAAAAAAGAGGGGTTAAAGAAAGCCCCTAAGAAAGAGAAATAGGAATAAAGATACAAAGGCCACATAAATATGGCAGATAAACAGGGAATCTGGATTATGGTTATTGTGTTTTCTTTTAATTTTTTAACTTTTAATGAGCTAATGGCAGAAAGATGGTTGATTGCTAAGGCTGCTATGTTGGACAAACATATATATTTTAAAGATATCTTGACTTTGAAATCTGTTTATAAGAATATGTTGCTTGGGAAAAGAGTTTCTGTTTTTGTCTCCACAGAAGATCAAAACCTGTGGATTGGTTCCAGGCAAATGTGGTTTCATTTGCCAAGGCCACCTGAACATTCTCAACTTCCAAGATGCCAGTTGAGATGATCCAGCCTCAAGACCCCATGAGATCACCAATGTCCTTTGTTAGCAAGAAGTAGTAAAAGAAAGAAAGCTATGTCCAATTTCCCAAAATATTACTTATTAATGTTTATTTTCATTATAAATTGTTAATGGTCACAGTCAATCTCTTTCAAAAAAAAGGGGGGGAGGATATGATATAGGAATGATTAGAAAAGATAGATGGATTTTGGTTTATTGATATAAACTTAAGGTCAATTTTGTTATGCTGTATATATTTTTCTACTCTTGATTAAGGTATGATACTGATGTAACTCATTTAAAATTGTAATGTATAATTGAGAAATGCAGATTAATAGTCATCTATGATAATCAAACTTATAGTCATGTTAGTTAGGTTCTTGTAGGTATACAAAGATATATTTCAATTGAATAGGTAGTCTTCAAACATTTCAAAGACATGCAGAGTATGGCATTTAAAATATTGTAAGAACTTAGACTTTTCTGGACAGTGAGACAAGTCTGCTCCTGGCAGCACCAATGTATTTCAAGAGAATGATGGGCACTGAAGAAACTTCATGTGGAATTTACTTTGTGGCAACAGTTAGCCACTAGACAAGAAACTGTTCTTGTATTGACTGCTTGGTAGTATGCTGTATAAACTAGATATGCAGGTTCCATAGGAAAGTGACCTCTGAACTTTGGCAGAACAAGCTGAGATGGTCCTTCAGGTTTCTGCTTTGCAGAAAAAAATTGCCAGGCATCCTTCTGGACACAAGAAGAAGCAGATGATGGACTATGCCAGATTTCCTGCATCACTGAAAGGTTTGCCAGAGACTTTGGGCCTATAGGCTGAAGATAGATGCCCCATCATTACAAAAGAACTTTGGGTGACTGTCCAGGCAGTCATCTCTGTCATTTTCTAGACTTTGGAAGTTGCTTGCACTTCCTGTTTATTTGGATAATATTATATCCTTCTGTGGTCTTTGATGTGGTTGAAGGTTTAATAATTATAGGTATTGTTCTTTTTAGTTTAAAAGGTATATTAGATATGAAACTTTAGACTCACAATGATAAGGTAGATAATGGAATATTCTCTTTAATTTTGTGAATACAAATAGACTGGATATTGTGACTGTAATTCCTGCTTGAGAGCTGTTCTGTTGTAATTTTGCTATATGGAAATTGAAACCTTCCTTTTTGATTAGACAGAAAAGAGGAAGTGTGGTGGAATGTTCCTGTATGCTGTAAATAAAGGAGCTGTTTTGGTCTATGTGGAGCACTGTAGAAGTGGGTGGAGAATCAGAGGACAGACAGGTAGAAGGAGGGCAGAGTTAGTCAGTTGCCATCCGACCCCTGAAGAAGAGACATATAAGAAATCCAGAGGGGCTGGAGGGATGGCTCAGCAGTTAAGAGCACCATCTGCTCTTCCAGAGGACCCGGGTTCGATTCCCAGCACCCACATGGCAGCTAACAACTGTCTGTAGTTCCAGTTCCAGGCAAATAAATAAATAAATAAATAAAAATATTAAAAAAAAAAAAAGAAAGAAATCCAGGTGAGCCATGGGCTGGGCCACGTGGCAGATAGAATACTAGAAATGGGTTGAATTAAGATGAAAGAGCTAGCTAGTAATGTGCTTGAGACAAGGGCCAAACAGTATGAAGATAATATAAGCATCTGATTCATTTCTTTGGGGGACAAAAGCCGCCACGGGCCAGGTCCAAACCTCCTGGCCCAAACGGGCCAGAAAAACCTTTTACAACATAAAATTTTAAAATTATTTTAAAGAATGCAATAACCATTATGCTAGAAAACCAATTTTCTACTAAAGAAGCCCATTGACTCTAGATGTTATATTTTGAAATGACTCTTTAAAAATTTATCCTGATGTTGTCAACATTCTTCTCAGCTAAACACTGCCAAAAATTATTTGTGATTTTATATTTCCCAAGAGCAGCTGACATCATTTTCAATTATGTCAATTAAAAATGAAATTGCAAAAGTATAAATTTTGATAACCTAATAAATTATTTTACAGAAAAAACATGTCAGAAAAATCCTATGACCAGGCAAGATGTCACTGTAGCATTATTATTTTATTATATAAAATTATTATAAAACATTTTCTTGCTATTTATGTTGTCTGTATTTATTTTGTTCTCGTGTCATCTATAAATGCGTTGTATTTCATAGACAGTAAAAATTTTAAGTGGTAAATCTTATATTTGGGATAATTTTCATAGTAAAATATTTTGCTTTTGAACAAGAACCCCACACACCTGCTTTTTGCACTGGAATAGGCAGATCCTCAGGAAGTCTGCTGGTATGAACTGGGGAGAAAGCCTTTCCAAGCTGGGGACAGAGATCAGGATGCAGTGTTGTTCCCCTAGAACTTCTAATCAGATAAATTAATGTTCTAACTCAGTTGAATAAGTTATTGTTACTTCATTGGTTTAGCACCAGCATTTTACATGTGAAAATCAAAGCAAATTATTTGCAGTTGTAAAATCAGAAGAGTAGCTTAAATTGTTTGCTCTATTGGAAAATACTCTTGGTACACATGCTATTCTGTGTTACTTGCTGAGTGTTAAGATACCTAGGCAAATGCAGTTTCCTTTTTGAGGTGTATAACTGGGGAGACTGTATTGATTCTTGTTTTACTCTCTGGGTGCCTACCACCCAACTCCCAAATAAATACACAGAGACTTATTCTTTTTTTATGAATGTCCAGCCTTAGCTTGACTTGTTTCTAGCTAGCTCTTTTTTTTTAAAAAAACTCATTTCTCTTTAACTCTGGGCTTTTGGCTTTCTTTATTCTATATAGCTTTCTTTCCTTTTTACTCCAGGATGACTGAGTGGCTCGGTGGCTCAGTGGCTGGCCCCTGGTGTCCTCCTCTTCTTCTTTCTCTCTTCGCTAGATTTTTTCCTCCTATTTATTCTTTCTGCCTGGCAGCTCTGCCTTTTAGTTCTTTATTAGGCCATCAGGTGTTTTAGGTAGGCAAAGTAACACAGCTTTACAGAGTTAAACAAATGCAACTAAAAGAATACACCACGTCTTTGCATCATTAAACAAATGTTCCACAGCATAAATGAGTGTAACACATCTTAAACTATTATTCAACAACAGGCAGTAATATGAAAAATAATAAATTGTAATACAATATTTTAAAGTATGGCTATAGACGTATGGACAAGCTACATGCTATAGAAATATCAGAAAGCAAAGTGTGACTAATTTAGTAGGTAGCTAGAGAGGTCCTGCCCACTGTCATATGGGGTCATATATTCTTATTGTGATCCTTTTGGTCCTTGGAATTAAATGTGGGAAAGGTTCTGCTGCTTGAGATTAGACATATTCTAACCCTGCTGAGTATTATTTATTGAATGGATAAGTATGAAGTTTGAATGAATAAGTATAACATGTTCTAAAAGACTGCTGCCTGTGCATAGCTTAGCTCTGTCTCCCATCACCCTTACCATGCCCAGATCTCAAACTGGCTGTTAGTTTATATTCTTCAAAGTCACTGATAATAATTTTAGGACATATGTGCATGCATAGTCTTCATGTATGTGGGGTCATATGTAGGTATGTGGGAGAGTGTACATGTGGAGGCCCAGTTGATGTCTAGAATCTTCTTTCATCTTTCCCTTATCCTTTAGGGCAGTGTCTCTTAATCAAATCCAGAGTTTACTGATTGCCTAATCTCTCATAGCAGGATTGCTTTGGGATGCCCAGATTCTGCCTTTCTGGGTTAGAATTATGAACATGTGACCACACACACCCTGCACTAGTGTGCTTTCTGGGGAAGCACTTAACCCTCTTGCTTGAAACAAGGGCTTTAGCCATCTCCTCAGTCCCTAATTTTCTTATGTTACATTTTAGTTGAAAGGTTATGCTTATCCATTCATAAATATTACTTCAGTACCTACTGCACTCAGAGACTATTTCCTTCCCAGGAAACTTGCCATCTAGTTATATATATATTCTTTTTCAATGTATAAATATCCTAAATGCATTGTAGAGAGCATCTGGGGCTGAGGGTATGTGGAGGTAATAGAGAACTCACATAGCATGCTCAAGGCTGGGATTTTGTTCCAGAGAGAGAGAGAGACAGACAGACAGATAGACTGATAGAGACTGACTTATTTTAGTTAAATTTTGCTTGCTTTGTACAATTTCTTTTACTTTGTACATGAAGACATGCTTAACTAGTTGAATATGAACTGATTTTATTTTAGAACTGTGAAAAATGGAAGACAGTAGCTCAGACCTGGAAGAAGAAAGCGAGGATGGTGACCAGGAGGAGGAAGCACAAAGAGCATCAGAGACAGAAGAGAAGGACCAGGAGGACCAGAAGGACCGCCCCTCTGCCATAGTGCCCACAATTAACATTCGGGAGGAGCGCCTTGTCAATTTAGCTGAGACACCAGCTTTCCGCTGTCTGCACGAGGTATGCTTTTTGTATAGTATTACTGGAGGAGTAAAGTCTCATCATCACCCACTTAAAAATTCAAAGTTCACACCATTGTCAAAATTCTGTGTTACATAGCTTCTCTAGGCCTTAATCATAGGTAGAGGCTGAAAGTCGTAAAAATAAAGTGAACCCTGTTTTTTTCTTCAAGGCTAACATAGTGTGTAGTCTCCTTTGAGGCATACTGTTTATATCCATACTGTCCATTAAGTGCATTTCAGAGGTTGGTGCATGACATCTACATTTTCTTTAATTATTGTATTTTATACACTCATAACTTTCATAAAATGAAGATAAGAAGTCTAGCCACAACACTCATACCCTGGGGCCCAGGATGCAACTGATTCTTCCTGGAACCCCCTTTCAGCCTTCCCTTCTAGCTTATCTCCAGCCCTTTGTGACTTTGCTGACCCACAGAACATTGCTCTGCAAGAGACCCCACAGCTGCCACACTTGACTGGGACCAAAGTAGGCAGAACAACCAAAGAATGGGATACTCCCCCAACAAAGATGAAACCAGATGCCTATGACTCCAGATGCCTCGATCCTAGTGTAAAACATCCAAATATGAACAACCACTAGCGTATGCTTCCCTACGAAGGCTGCAGCTCTGTTGTGAGAAGTCCTGAGAAAAGCAGTTTAGCTGGAGCACCAGATGAGGACTTCAAAAGAGCCATCATGAGTATGTTCAAAACCGTCAAGAGGGTATGAATGCATGCCTTAATGAAGTTCATGAAAACACAGATAGTTGAGTGAAATAGTGAGAGAAGTCCAAGGCATGAAAGGAGAATTTAACAAAAAAAATAGAATCACTAAAGAAACCTAAAATAAAACTAGAAATGAAAAACTCAAGCAAAAACCTTAGAGGTAAGTCCTACCAACAGATAAGAAGACTCAGAAGAAAGAATTTCAGGTCTTAAAGACAAGACAGAAGAAATGGCTAGAGCAGTCAAAAAATATTTAATAAAAATCCAGAAAATGGAACATTATGTAAAAACTAAACCTATGAATAGTAACTATAAAAGGAGAAAAATCCCAGGTCAAAGTCATGGAAAATATTTTGAACAAAATCAGAGAAGAAAATGTCTCAAATGCAAAGAAAGATGCCTATCAAGAAACCAACAGAAGATCAAAGAGACAGGTCCCAAAAAGAAACTACTCATGTCGTGTAATAAAAACATTAAATGTATGGAGCAAAGAAAAAAGACAAAGTCACATATAAAGGTCAGCCAGAAAGGCCTGGACAGATGTTCCATAAGATCTAGGGACCACAGATACCAGGTCAGCCTACTACACCCAGCAAAATTATCAGTCAGAGTCAACAGAGAAAGAAAAAGCTTCACAACAAAACCAAATTTAAACAATTCTGTCCACCAGTTTAGGAAAGGTTTATTACATACAATGAGACACCAGAAATAAATAATCCCAGAACAGTTGGCCAAAAGTGGGTAGAAAACCCCACACAAACCACAAAATAACATGAATTAATACTATTCATTTTTTAAAACTCAGTGATCTTAATTCCCAAATTAAAAACACATTGGATTAGAAAACAGGATCCACCTTTCTGCTACATCCAAGAACCAACAGCTCACTACCAAAACCAGTCATCGCCTTGGAGTAAAAGAGTGAGGAAGGGTATTATAAGCAAATGGGACCATGAATCAGGCAAACGTACCTATTTTAATATTTGAAAAAAAAGAGACTTTAACTCCAAATCATACAGAAGAGATAGGGAAGAACACTGCCTATTTATTAAAGGAAAACCCACCAAGAGTGAGGACTTACAGTTCTAAACTTCTATACACCAAGCATGAAGGCACCACGTTCATAAAACACTATGTCTCTCATACAGTGACAGTGGACAACTTCAATACCCTGCTCTCACCTAGAGGCAGATTATCCAGATAAAACCCAAATAGAGAAACACTAGAGTTAAATAATGTCAGAAATCAAGTGGACCTAACAGACATCTGTATTATGTTTCACCCAAACACTAAGACTATACCTTCTTCTCAGCAGTCTATATAACTTTCTCCAAAATGTAACCCATATTAAGACACAAACTAAGTCTCAACAGTTCTAAAAAATTTGAAAGAGTACCCTGTATTCTATCTGATCATTATGGATTAAAGCTAGATATCTAAAACAATAGAAATGGCAGAAAGTCTACAAATTCATGGAAACTGAATTACTCACTAATGAGTTGGGCCAAAACAAAAATCAAGAAGAAAACAAATACTTTTTTAGAATTGAATGAAAATGAAAACATAACATACTCAAAGCTATAGGACACAATGAAAGCAAAGAGCAGTTCATAGAACACTAAGTGACTACATTAAAAAAAAAACCTGAAGAAATTTCATATTACTAACCTAACTCTTGCAAACTCTAGAAAAACAACAAAACAATGCTCTGAAGGAGTAGATGGAAAGAAATAATCAACTCAGGGCTGAAAAGGAAAAAAAATATTCCACAGACTCAATGAAACAAAGAGATGGTTCTTTAAGAAAATCAGTAATATTTCTCTCTGTGTATTTTAGCTTGTGTGTATTAGGGTTTTCTAGGAAACATAACTGATAGAATGAACATATCTATAAATATAAGGGATTTATGAGAGTGGCTGGTAGAGTGTGGCCCAGATAGTCTAAGGATGTCTGTATGTGTCTGATGGAAAGTCCAAAAATCCAGTATTTGTTAAGTTCATTTGGCTGGATGCCTCATTTGGTCTACAGTGTATGTTGAAATTGCAAAGAAGTAGGTTTTAATGCCAGTGTAGGAAATCCCACAGTAGGATAGATGAACTTGCCAGCGAGAATGAGGGTAAGCAGGCAAAAAGCAAAAGCTTTCTAAGTTAATAGCCTTTTATGTAGGCTCCTACAAGACATTGTGACCCATACTTGAGGGATATCTTCTGATATTAAATTATTCAGATTTAGAATGTGTATTCTCCTCCCAAAAGAAAATCCTACTTGGAGTAGCTTCTATAACTTTTTTCATTACACGTAAGTTATTTAAACAATCCTTAAAAGGGAGGGGCTGTTTTTACTGTTGAAGAGAAGCTAACTATTCTGTATAATCTCTTTCTGTGTTGGCTTTCTGATTTTCTCATTATTAGGTTCAAGTTACGCAGGCTAGGAAGGAATATCAGAATGTCATACTCTTCCCAAGTATTTCATATCAGAGCAAGTGATGCTCACCTTAGTGAGTATTAACATATTGTTGACCGTGGTCACTTGGTGAAGGCTATATATACCACTAGACTTCTATATTTATTATAATTGTCTTTATTTTTTATATTAGTGAATACGTAATTCAGAGATACTAAAGACTATATATACATTTTATTCCTCCTAAAATTTTCACTTATTTTTGACATAAGAGGATTCATACCTAGACCAATTAATCCTATGCTAGTTGATCAGTCATAATTTCTGAACCGTCATTTCTTCTGTAGCTCTGAGTGTTTCTGGTACTGCAGTAGGATTGAATCCAGGGTGGTGTATCATATTCTAGCTATGCATCCTTCCACATCCCTAACTCAAAAACACTTTTTTGTTTGTTTGAGATAGGTCTCCTTATGTTGCTCAGACTGGTTTTAAAGCCTTGGATTGAAATGACCCTTCTGTATTAGTTTCCTGAGTTCTGGACTACATGCCAGTGTGCCTACTTCTTCAATTTATTTTTAGTATAACATGTTTTAGTTGATTGCTACATTGGATAAGAATTGAGATTACAGAACAATTATCTTAAGCTATTTCATAGACTTAGTGCCCAGTGTATACCAGCGTGATGCTAGGGAATTTTTATTACTGTTACTATTAAAGCTACAGAAGTCAAACTTATTCTTCCAGCCCCTCCCTTTTAAGGATTGTTTAAATAACTTATGTGTATGCATGCATGTCTGTGTATGTGTCAGATCACAAAGCTGGAGTTAGAAGTGAGCAGCCTAACATGAGGCTGGGGTCAGGTCCGCCGGGGGAACAAGAAGTATGCTAACTACTGAGCCACCTCTCCAGCCACTCATTATGGATTTTAACTTTGGCTCTTTCTTTTATGGAGCTGATGACAAGTGTTGCACTATTGAACTGAATCTCCAGCCCCTCCTTTGTTTTAATTTTGCCTTTGTTTTCCTTTTGTTGCTGGAGATGGAACCCAGAGTCTTGAGCTAACTTGACAAGTGCTCTGCACTAACTGAATCCCTAACCACTCTCCTTTCTTTCTAACAGGTCCTGTGTGGTATTCCTAGATACCTTAGGGGTTTATATATGAAGCATAGGAAACACTTCTATTCTTCAGAAGTTATATTTCAGAAAAATAGCTTGAAATAAATGCAATGAAGGGAAATGTATGATTGCAGACCCAGAAGTGGCAGTGTTATTAGAACTAAAAAAGAGAACCAGTCTCCATGGGAAGAAATGATGTGGAAAGAGTTTGAAGTCAGGAAGCATAAGATGAGAGGAAATATATCGTCCAGATCTGTGTTTGGACTTTGCCCTCACTGATGACACATTACTTGGCATATCTTCAGGGTCCAAGGTAAACTTCTCAGAGCACCTCTAATATTCCCCCAAGCCCGACTCTTCTGTGTTTTGTCATTTGGTTCTCTTGTAAATGTCTCTATTCCCACTTGGCCACTGAGACAAGACAAAGAAACGAAGAGATGTCAGTGAGGCCAGGGTGGTGGGTAAGAGGGGTGAGCACATTTAGGGGAGATGTTAAGAAGGGGAAATGCTGGACTTACCGTCTGGAAAGAATGAAGGATGGAATCTAGCTTGACCTTTAGAATTAGGAAACTAGCTAAATCATTGCACCAGAAGTGACAGAGTTAAGAAAGAGCAACAGATCTAAGAGGGACATCTAGCATGTGGACTGCAGCTTGCAGAGACCCTGGCTGAGGAACAGGCTAGCCAGGTCTCAGTTGTTCACAGATTGAGATGGACTGAGCATGGGGATGGAGATTTTACAAAATTTCCCTTATAGAGGAACTTGAGATGACTCAGGGATGCACCTCAGTATTTAGATATCAACACAGCATGTGTCCATTGATAAATATATTTGCACCACCATTACATGGGCTGTGTTGCTCTTTATAAAGCAGATTGCTACTTCTGAATCCTGTCAGTAAAGTGTACATTGCAGAACAGGGCCACATAAGAGAAGGTCCTTCGTGAGGTGGCCTCAGTCTCAGCACCTTCAAAATGATGACAAGAAGACAGTCTTTGGCCAAGAACCTGGGTTCATGTCAGGAAAAATGATCTGGTAAAAAAAAAAAAACTCATTAAAAAGGAGCAAGTGAGTCAAGAGAGCAATATATGAAGACAGGCAGGATTTAGCATTGTCCTCCTCCCTCCCTCCCCGAGGTGCTGTCCTCCCTTCTCATGCTCAGCGTGTGTTCTGACATCTACAGTTCAGCAGACCCCAGGATAAGATGCAGGAAAATGTGGTGGTGGCCGTGTAGTCCTCATCTGCACAGATTCTTTCCCTCTCTTCCTTTATGTGTTTCCACATTTCCTGACATAATGTGAGCTTCCCGTGGGATATAAATGTGTGAATGTGCATCCTGTTCTCTTGTGTTCTTAAAGTTTGTTTTGTTGCTTCTATTTTTGTTGATATTTTACCTGTTATAAGAACTTGATTGATGGGGCTGGAGAGATGGCTCAGAGGTTAAGAGCACTGACTGCTCTTCCAGCGGTCCTGAGTTCACTTCCCAGCAACCACATGGTGGCTCACAACCATCTATGATGACGTCTAATATCCTCTTCTGTAATACATAACAAATAAAAAAATAAATCTTAAAAAAAGAACTTGATTGAACATTAAAAATAAACTCCTTGCTGAATGTGGTTGTAGATCATTCATCTACTAGGGATATAGAGACAGGAAGGTCATGTTCAAGGCCTCCCTAACCACTTTATGGAGGTCCTCTCGTCTCAAAGTATTATAAAACGGCCAGTGGGGTAGCTCAGTGTTGGGATGCAGGATTGTGTGAGGCCCTGGGTTTCATCCTCAGAGTTGGAAGAAAGGGCTTAAAATTGGATGCTGTTTTTTTTTGTTGTTTGATTTTTACTAGTTATTATGAACAGATGTTGCTTTTGAAAATAAGGACTAGGAGAAATAATTCATGCTATTTTTCCCTCCTTCGATGAAAGAAAGAAATTTCCTTGGGGTGCAGGGGGAATAAGTTGGCTTTGGAAAGCCGTGACTATCTGAGAGTGTGTCTGGTGTACCATTGACATTCTCAGAACCGCTCATTTGGGAACTGAAACTGAAAGCTGAAGTCTTGAGAACAAGAACATCCTTTTCTATGAAAACATATGACTGTGTCGTCAGTGAGGAAGCAGCATTGACATCCATAGGTGGAGCTTCTGACAGGGAGGAAAACAGCAGGATTGGGAATCTGGCCATCTGGTAACCAGATTTATAGATGCTGTTCGATAAATGAGTCAGCACTGGAGAGGAAGTGAGGGCGACACTATGAGCCACTCTCTGGAGGAGAGCAAAGGTAGTTGTCAGTGGTAGAGCAGAATATCAGAAACAAAGTTTGTTTTACCCATGAGGTTAACTTTAAAGTATATCTAATCTTTCATTTGTATAATATGCACATAGCATAAAATTCCAAGAGCACTGAAGCATATCCAGTGAAAGTTAGCCTCCTACCCTCGTCACTGTCTGAAGTCTACCACTCAGAGCAATGGTTATGAACCATCTTTTATATAGCATAACAGGAAGTCTATGCACAAACAAGGAAGTGGCACTGCAGAACACACACTTGCATACACATACAAATATATGTTTATACTATTTTATGGTTCACATAATATTTTGGTAAAACACATTTTAAGCAATTCTGTGCCCTGAGAGTTTTGGTCATTTTCAATTTTATGTTTCAATTAGGAACAATGACAGATTGATTAACACTGTATACACCATTTCATACTGGGATTATCAGATTTTAAAAAAACAGATTCTTAACAGTGGGGTTGCTATGTCCGTGGGTTTATTTATTTTTGAATCTTTATGATGAAATGTATTAATCTTTAAGTTTATAGTGATGCTGAGTATCCTATTGCTTCATTCTGGCATTCTCTGGAACATTTCCACCAGCAAAACTGAAACTTTGTCTTCATTAGATAGTACCCACTTCCTCTTTCTGGAGACCCTGGACACCACCTCTCTGCTCTCTATCTCTGTGTCTGGCTGTTCACAACTAGAACATACATCAGAATTTCACCCCAAGACTAACAACACCTTGTGTAATTACCCACTCTTATGTCAGTAAACACTTCAGCTGTGTCCATTTCTTAGCTTGTCTGAATATGATATAGCAATATCTCTTCCAGATCCTGTTTTTCAAACCTTGTTATATATCCAGACATGGATTTGCTGAATTATAATCTTTGTATTTAAAATGTGTATTCATTGTTACGAAACCTTCCCTAGAGACTGTCTGTAGCAATTCACAACCATAAATGGTCTTTCTTTATTCCAACCAGCACTGCATGCAGATGCCATCATGTAATATTTTTAAATTATTTTTCATTTTGACACTTAATATATAATTACGTCATTTCTCCGTTCCCTTCCTCCTGTGTTTCCCTCCTTACTCTCTTTCTAGATCATGGCCTCTTCTTTCATTAATTGTTGTTATATGTCCTGTAAAGTTTTGACCTTTGTTTACATAGGGGCTATCATTTTATCATAGCTCTTCTATTTACCTTGAAGTGAGTAGAATGGAAGGTCTGTTTATATATCATGCTATTCTAAAAGATAGCGTATCAAGCCAGGGATGTAGCTCAGTTGGCAGAATGGTTACCTAACATGCACAAACCCTGGGTTCGAGTTCCCAGCACTGGGTAAGTCTAGCACAATGGTCCCTGTCTAATCCCAGCACTTGGGAGTGGGGGGTAGGAGGGTCAGGAATTTAAGGTATCCTCTGCTACATAGAAACCTTGAAGGCAGCCCAGGCTACAAGAGAGCCCATGGCGCACACACACAGACACACACACACACAATACACACACACATACACAACACACACACACATGTACACACATACAGAGAGAGAGATAACATAGTAATAGAAAATTTGAAGTATGAGAAAGCCAACTAGCCAGGAGATGATCACCACAGAAATATTTTAATACTCAAAGTCCCTAAGAGGATGGACACCACTGGGAAGGGTCATGGGCAAAGTGTTAGAGCAGGAGGCAGACAGGAAAGAAGACCTGGAAGAGAAACTTTACCGTGATGTGTGAGCTAAAGAGCAGTGAAGACAGAATGAGCAGCCCTTTGGGAATAGCTGATCTGAATAAGCCCTGTGTTTTCTGGGGTGTTATGTGCAGGCCCTGGTTTGTCTCGTACCTGGCTCTGAGAGGCTTAGAGCAGGTGGGGTGTACACTCTGGATTGGCTAGTGTGTATTTGACAAGTATGGCTGGGAAGGTCAAAGAATGAGAAGCAGGAAATTGAAGGCTAGGTGACTCACACATATCATGTTATCAGGCTGTACAGAACAAGGTGGAGCTACCTCATGGGAGCTGGCCAGATGGAATGCATCAGCTTTGTAGAAGCTAGGCGTGTGGTTGATGCAGAGGTCCATCAGTGCCCCCTTTGTGTATGCCTGTCTCTTCTTAGCAGTCTACTTTCTACTGGGTGGCTTGAATTTTTTCTTATAAATCATGGGACTTCTTTACACATTATACCTATAAAGGCCTTTGTGTGTAGTGTGCATTCTTTTAGTATACTGACTAATTTTTTCAGTTTGTTTCTGGTGGTTTATTCCCTGTGTGGAAATTCATCTTTAAATGTGCTCCAATCAGTGTTTCTTTGCAGCTCCAGGATTTTTGTTATACTTCGAAAGACCTCTGTTACTATGTGGCTCTAAAGTTGTTTCCTGTGTTTTCTCATAACACCTTGATGATCTGAGTCCTGTTTTAACCTTTGCTCCATCTGCTATAGTTAGTGTGGAGGAAAATGGGAAGGAAACATCAGCAGCAAGTTTAGAACATAGTGCTTTTCATATTCTTACCCACATGAACCAAAATGAGTCAGAAATGTGAATGGGGAGTACAGAAATTAGCTGATATTAATCCTCAGAATTAGAAGACAGTTTTACGACCTGTCATGGCCATGGGTAGGCTTTGGATAGCTTGAATCTTGATATTTGATGGGAAAAGATCAGTAGGTGGTACAGGAATGATTGGACAAAAATAGTTCCTGGTTCTAGTTCTGTGTGCTAGCTGCCAGCAAGGCTTTTATGTTCTCTGAATATTGACTTAGATTGCTGAAGCATTTTTTTCAGCTCATGTTCCTTCTTTCCAGCTCCCAATCTGCTTATTGTGGTGGCCATCTACAGGCACTCTGTGTTCACATTCCCGTCAGCTCCCACCCTTACTCCAGAGGGACCACTGGGGGAACCCTTGAATGGGCAACATATGTGTGAACGGAATAAAACAAGGTTTTTATTCACTGGCCTTGATCCTCACCCAGCACAGTCTGAAGGAAATACAGATTCACTGCAGAAAGCCTTGAGAAGCCATGTGGCATTGTTAAGGTGTCCCCCCAGGAAAAGGAAGCATGAATTCCATGGCTTATCCAGTGCAAAACTGGCTAAAATTTCTCATCAGCACAAGAGACTCCAAATGCCTCTCCGACCCTAAACAGCTCCAGACTCTTGCCACCCCACCGGCAGGCTGTGTTTTTCTTTGTGTCTGCATTTACTTTCTCCTTGATATCTTTAGCTTTTTCATTGTTTTATGAAGCAGTGTTCAGACTTCTTTCCAGATGCTTCCCACCCAGCATCTCTAGTCCTCTTCAGGCTCAGGCATAGAGGTGAGGAGCTGACAGGCAGCGGGCAGAGATGGAGATTTTAAATAGATTTGAAGTTTCCCTTGCTTGATCATTACCACTTCCTTGTCCTCACCAGTCACACTCCTCAGAGGTCTGATCCGCCGTTCCTTTGTTCCTGCCAGAACACACATGCTGTAGCCAAATTAGTTCCTACTTTCCTCCAAGCTCTGGATTTTCCACTCTGCTGGTGCCTTTGCTCATCTCATCTAGTACCCAAGAGGGGAGTGTGTTGTGCTTCAGAATTCTAACCACTTTTCAAGGCCAGCTGGGGTCCCAAATTTTTCTCAAAGCATTTATCTCTCTTCCAAACAGAGCCTGATCACTTCTTCTGCACCCCCACCCCCCGCTGTGCTGTGTTTATTCTCCTCTCACTTCTTCTCTATCCTGTTTTAAAGCTAATCTGAAGTGGTTTAGGAAGCTCTGAGAGCTTGGAGCACACTGGATCCCCTCACTGTTCTGTGTATAGCTGAGATAGGTTTTCAAAAAAGCAAATACATGTGATCATCACTTTTAAAAGCAAATGTAAAAAAGAGGCTTCTTTATTTCTTTCTTTCTTTTTTCTTTTGCCAAGGAGCCATATTAGGTTTATTAAAGGAACGGGTGGGGGAAGGGAAAGAGAATGAGAGGGGGTGGGAGGAGAGAGCAGAGAAGAAAGAGAGACAGCTTCTTCATTTCTGAACGCAGTTTTCATATGAAGTTAACCTGAGCTCTTGGTGATTTACATATTTACATATTAGAACCATCATACAACCACCCTATTTTATTTCACAACTGAACCCCTCAAGGGGTATGTGATAGAGAAGGAGTGATAATCAAATGTTTTCTTTCAGTAAAATTAAAGACCCCCAAATCTAGGAAAGCTGAGCTATTACAATTGGGACAATGTTTCAGGCTACAGATTAGCTCAATTTTTTCCAACCCTGCTGTCACTGATAACCCTGACATGTCTGTACATGTGTATGATGACCTTGACATGTCTGCACAGGTGTAGTGATGACCTTGACATGTCTGCATAGGTGTATGATAACCCTGACACATCTGCACAGGTGTATGATAACCCTGACACATCTGCACAGGTGTATGATAACCCTGACACGTCTGCATAGGTGCAGGGCCACTGCAAACAGATTGAGAATCTCTACCCAGAGTTCAACATGTTAAACACCAACCCTGTACTCACAGTGAAGATGTCTGTCCTGTTCCACTTCCACAATTCCTCACCATCTGGGTCCCTCACAGGAGGGAATTCTAATAGTTGGCTTAATTGGGTTTTAAAACTTGTCCAAAAAACTAGAGCAATGGCTCAGCAGGTAAGAGCACTTGTTTCTCTTCCAGAGGACCAGGGTTCAATTTCTAGCACCCATGTGTAGGCTCATAACCTGCTGTAATTCCAGTCTCAAGAGACCAACACACAATTCTGGCTACCAAGAACACTGTATGCATGTTGTATACACACACACACACACACACACACACACACACACACACATTCAGGCAAACACTCATGCACACAAAACATAAATAAAATCTCAAAAAAATTTAAACATTTGCTCAAATAGGATAAAAAAATTTAAAAAGTAATTTTCACTAATACTATTTATTTTCAAGTAATGCATTTTATAAAAATTGTTTTATTTACCAAGTGAAAACAAGAACTTTGGCATTTGCATGAGAAGTCATTCAGCTCTCAGGTAACTTGCAAAGTGCTTTGTGTTTGGGCAAGATGTGTCTACTAGTGAACCCTGCCACGTAACCATGGAGCAAGTGGCATTTTGACAGCATGAGGATTTGATTGCCCATTCTGTCAGCGCCATTATAAATTTGATTGACTTCAGGAAGACAACTTTCAAACATTAGATGAAACAGAGACATTAACACCTTTGAAAATTCATTAATTTTAAAGTATTTTCTGTCCAAAAATTATATAATTGTCTTGATAAGATATAAACAAATTCAGCTCAAACAATATATATAATTTGGACTTCTTTTCCATTTTCTAAGATTTAAAAGAAAGTCAGAGAAGGACCTGTGTCACTTCTGTGTGACTGAGGGTCACTGTGTGAACTCCTCTGTAGAAAATTAGTCACTTCTTAAGAAATATGCGGAGAATGTCAGGAAAGTTTAAAATGATGACCCACGAATGATTGGCAACTGGGAGACAGCTTCCCTCTCAGGGGAGATTCTGTATGAGAGAGAGAGAGCTGGAAGCATCACCTCCTGTACAGACTTTGCCATGGCAGACAGAGAATGCCACGGTACCCCTGGGAGAGTGTCCAGTGCGAGCTGGCTGACCATGGCTGCTCAGACTCATTTGCTGCCCTCATCTAGCCTTAACACTAGGAGAGTGGCTAGGAAGTGAGGTTAGGTTACCTCTAACTCGGGTAACTTTTATAAGATACTTGTGAAAGAAATAATTCAATATCACTAATAATCTCTAAAAAGAGAAAAAGAAAATAAAACTAATGTGTTAAACTATTCATAATCATAACAATGTACCCTAAGGATATTAAATGCAAGCTAGATAGCATGTTGTCAATAAACTTGGGGGTCTTTTCTCTGTGGCCCAATTCTTGTTTCTTTTTACCATTTGCATATGTGCATACACACGCACACTGTATTCAGCATAACAATACTCCTTTATGCCAAAAAGATATGTCCTAGAAGGACAAACCCTGAGGATCTGATAGGTTGTTGCCTCCTTCTTTCATGTTGGAAGCTGTTAAGACAGCAATTAATTCAACAGAAGAACATTGCTAACACCATAATAATATCTAAATGAGACTCAACAAGAAAACACTTTTTGTTGGCCTGGAATGCAAACCTGAATCTAAAATAATCTAGAACTCATATGCCATCCAGTGGGAATGAAATTCCACCTTCTGATGGAGATATCTCTGGGACTGCTCTGGCCAATCACAAAATGGCTGGATCCTGGTTACTCCTGACCTCCAACCTCTATGCAAGGTGAATTGGTCCAGGCTCCTACATTAACATCTGTGTTCCGTGTCCACTTATTTCCTCCATTATCTTTTCTGGTTCATGGGTAATTCTCAAATGTGTGTCTAGACCCTAGGTGTTCCCCCTGAATTCCACCTGGAGGTATTTGAAACTCACATGTTCTAAACTGCTGATACTGAGCCTCACCCCACTCATCAGACAGATTCTGCAACTTCCATCCTCATTTCAGGCAATGATGCCTCCATCTTCCAGAGCTATTCAGGCTGAAATACTGAGGTTTGAGATAACACCTCTGTTTTTTGGGGGAGGGGGTTGTTTTTTCATTTACTTATCTATTTATTTTGTTACCCACAACTGACTTTGACCATCAAATCTTGTCAGATCTACCTGAAAACAGATTTCACTGTAAACACTGAAGTCTGTGTTTTCATCATCCCTGAGCAGCATAGTACAAGAACTATCATGCTGGAAAAGCCCTTGATCCCACAGCAATAGAGCCATCCTTTTCCAGCTAGAGGAATCGATGTCCCTCCTCTGTTCAAAACTGTCACTTTTCTGTTTGCTCTTCATGAGACGCATCCTTGTGCACATCCTAGGTGCCCCTCCCTCTTGCTCACCCACAGCCACTTAAGCTTCCCTCTTGTCTTACTTTCTTGACCCCAGCAGGCTAGACTCTGCTTTTCACATATGGTCCCTTTGCTGACTCTCAAATGTGCCAGCTGCTCTCCAGACTACAAATGCTGATGCTTCTTATACCGTTGGCTTGGAACTTGCTCTTCTCAGATTTTCTCAGCTTTCTTTACGTCTCTGTTAACAAGTCATTGCCACAGAAAGGTGGTCTCTTCAGAGATTGTACTCATTGGCACCACCTCCTCTAATCCTCTCACAGCTGCTTGTTTTTGTGTCCTGAAAGTTTCTCCTGGTTTACCTGGGCAGCGTGCATCTGTCTTGGTTAATGATATACCTCTGTCCTCCAAGGACTCTTTCTGGAACATGTGCAAGTATCTGGTAAATGTATTAAAGCAAACTACCCAGACCTCTTACTTTCAGAAGTCTTTGAGTTTTAAGGCATTTCTGGCTTCTCGGCTTTATTAACATAAGCTACTATTGAATATAGGTTTATGTTAATTAGATAAATCAAACTATTAGAATAAAACCTTTCTCCTTGACTCATCTGTGAATGGATAATTGTTGATGAATGTACATATGCCAACAAGCTCAGTCACTCCCAAACTATACTCTTCCCTGTCACACTACCTCAAAAATCTGTCTGTATACGTCTTCCTTAGCATTCTTCCCACCTGTGTGACTTTATACTTGACATCAGAGCATGCCCTTGTTAAGGACTTATGATTTCTGATGGGTAGGATGGAGGAGTCTGGAGAAAATAAACCATTCGTCCAGCAAAGAAGGCAACAATGTCTTCCAGGCTGACAAGAGCCTCAGCAAATGTCAAGGGAGGGAACACCTCAGGCTGTGACACTCAGTCATGTTTGGGAAATGGAGTATACCAGATTCTCCAAGTGGACCAGTCTTCTCATTTCTGGCTCTTGGTCATTGGTAATGAAGACCTTGACAAGAATCTGCATCAGGAAGGAAAGGAGTGCAAACCTACCAGTGACACTAATGCTAGAGAGTTAAATGCCACAGTGGAAAATGAAAATTCTGAATTGAGGATGTGTCAACAGCATTCTAAAAGGAAATAGATAATGGTGTTCCTCTACCTGCCTCACTTCCTTTTAAAGAAATAATACTCAAATGTTTTTTAAACACCCAGGGATATTATCTAGATTAGGTAGATACAGTTCAGCTTTTCAAATAGTAGATATATAAATATCGTATTACAAATAATATCTCCACATTGAAGGACATATTCAGAGATTAAATATTTTATTTTACCAGACCTTAAAGAGACATGAACTAATAACCTTAGTTACACATCAATGATAAGAATTTTTAAACAAGAGTTTATTGTAACTATATACATCCATTTTATCTGCAAAGCTTTTTGACGGGTGAGGGGATGCTACTGAAAATCAGGGACCAGGCAATACTGTGGTTCAAATGTGTCTTAGGTTCTGCAATGCAAGCTCTGTTCATCAGATACAAATACATTCAGTGCCTTACTGCTTATTGGCAAAGTGACTCTCATTTAATGATAGATAAATCAGCCAAATTGCTAAGAAATTAGTTACACTCAGAATTTTTAAAGAATAATAATGTTCAGCAATAAGGTAATAATTAAAATCAATGTTAATCACCCAAATGAAACGATGACTCTAAAAATATATATTTGCAAATAGTGTACATTTATGAGCATTGTCATACATCAGTGAATAGTTAAGACAAAGGACTATTTCAATAAGCAAGTTAAAGATGATCAAAGTCTACCTTATATTTTAAAATGATTTCAAAAATAAATTTCTGTGTTGAAAGTTCACTAGAACGCCATCATAATGGCATAATAGAAAACAACATTTTGATTCATTGAATGTGCAAAGATAATTTACATGGGTTCATTCACCAAACTTCCCTGAAAAAAAACCACATTAATTATGAATGTATACTTTTCTTTGCTATTATCAGTCCATTTTTATGACTAAAGTGTCCTTTGGTTTATGCTGTTATATACAGTAGGCAGGACTTGAAACACATATATTGCTTATCAAAAATCTTCTTGTTTTTTTTTTAAAAAGAAAAAGAAAAAATAAAATCAATTATACTACTTACATTCAATATTCTACCAAGTAGGTAAATAGCCTTTAAAATCTACATTTTACATTTTGGTAACTTAATTCAGCATGCATTTACCTTACTGTGGTAATTTAATTGTGTTAATAATAGATTTATTTTTATTGTATTTACCTGAAAACTTTGTTTTAATGTTTTAAAAATAGTATCTTGCACCTTTTAAAGATTTTTCTGCAATGGCTGCATATTTGAAATTTTAAGTAGTAAAGTTAATAACTGTCCTCCCTAAATGTATTCAAAGAATAAGTAAAGTTGAATCTATATATTTTAAAGCTTAGTTAGTATATTGGAAACCACACCAAACTTTAAAGATCAAAGTTACTGCTTACAAATTGCATGCTGTACAGTCAGTTACTTCATATGACTGATGATATGTGGCACTTCAAATACCACTCAAGAGCATTTAAAATGTGCAGCGGCTGTTTCTCTGAAGTGGTCTCTTTCCACAATGATAAAATGAAACTACTCCTAAAGCCTTACCATTGGCATTCCACAATTAAGGAATTCTAAAAGTTCTAGGAATTGTGTTTGGCATATATACTTTTTTCTTTGATTTTTTTCTTTGAATTTCTGAGAGTGACCATTTAGGATTAAAATGTATAACATTAGAACTATTTCAAAATTCATCTTAATAAATAAATTTATTCTAGAAAAGTCAGCTTCCTCGGAAGTTTATTCCTCAACAATAGCATTGCTTTGGGTATCGAATTCATCTTCAAACTATAAATAAACATGTGTGTCGTTTCCACACACACACACACACCCGCCCCGTGCCTTTCCCCAATGAAGCCTTACAGTAGTCTAGCACCTTACATTCAAAACTATTGTGCATATAGAGAAGAGTTTGACAACTAGGCAGCTTTTGCATCAGGCTATCTACAGTGAATGAGTTACCACAAAACCAAAGTCTTCAGGTTACATCAGTTTCCAGTTTGGATAGGGAAGAAACATGCTATCACCTTTTAAGTTATTTTAATGCCAGATTATACATTTCATGAATATTACATGAATAAGTTTAGCTACAGATATTATCTCCCCACTTCCTTTCTGAGAAATAAAATGCTTTAAGGTCTTCTTAGCTCCAAGAAAATACTATTCTTGGCTACATAGACACAAATAACTTTGGCCCGAAAAGACTGATGTATTTTCAAATATGCATGTTTAGCCCTAATGAAAATAAAAGTTGCTTATATAGAATTCAGCTTGATGAATAGTTTAGATTTTTAATTTTAAAAAAAAATAATAAATATAGTTAAGGAAGTTTTTCAACTAATAAAAATTAAAGGGTTTGCAAATATAATGTATAATTGTCCATATTTCCAGAGCTTTCACGCATTCCTTTTACAAAAGCAACAAATTAGTCTTTTAAAATATTTTTTTTTTTTTTTTTTTTTTTTTCCTTTATTTTTTATTTATTAAAAAAAAAAAACACACAGTAAAAAGAATTTAAAATGTGGAAGAGTTAACAATAACTATATAGAGGATAAGAATGATAAGCATGGCTTATCAAGGGTAGACATACAAATAAGATTGCTACACCTATATTTTCTTTGTGTTCATCTTTCCCTCTGA